>JABFQC010003165.1:0-14595 GCA_022817085.1 Psilanteris sp. ZL-2020
GTTTTTTTTTTTTTTTTTGAATAAAAAAAAATTTTTTTTTTTTTTTTTTTTTCATAATTATAATTAATAATAAAAAAAATTTTTTTTTTTTTTTTTTTTTATTTATTAAAAACAATTTTATATTAAATAAAAAATTTATTTTTTATTATAAAATTTTAATTTTTATTTTATTAAAAAAAAAATTAAAAAGTATAATAAAAGTATTGTACTTAACATATAAAATTATATACAATAAACTTAACAAATATTCACTTTCAATATAGTTAAATTACAATAAAATTATTAAAACTAGAATTGCATCATAAACAATAATACAAAATAATGCAATCATAAATAATAATGCTTCAAGTTTACAGATATATTACAATCGATTTTATACGTTTATGGGTGATTGCATGCAATTATATGTTCACATGATCTAATGCAATTCTTGAATATATGAAACTTTCTCATGAAAAAACTCAGTCTAATGTTTCTTGTAATATCATTGTTTTTATTTTACTACATTTAACATTCTTTATTACATTTATAACAATTATAAATAATTTGAATCAAAAACATTCATATAAAATTATTATACCGACCAAATATTCATCATTAATATTTAAAAACCACGAAACACTCTGGTTACAAAATTTTAAGTTGACATTTCATTCAAATTAAGAGGGTCAATTCTCTAAGTCGATCCAAAACTCTGTTTCCACTACATATAATTTGTATTCGTTACAATTAAAATATTCATATAATCCATAATTTAAATATACTATTTACAATGACTATTTACATACACAATATTTATTGAACACATTTTGCTACACAGAGACAAATTATATTTAAAAAATGTCAATATAAATAGTAGAACTAGGATACTCTTGCAAATCTGACAAAATTTACTATATTATATAGTAAAATAATCAATACGCATAATAATTAATTCAATGTATGTAGCATTTTTTATTATACGATAGTTTTTGTATCAAATTTGCATGAGTATCCTAGTTTTACTATTTAAACTGTGATTTTTTAAACATAATTTTTCTCCGTGTAATATAATTAAATATTAAACATTACAAAACCATCAAAAACGTTGCACTGCAGCAAAGTTGAATGAAATCAATGTTATTAATCTTTATAATACATAGATCTTGTTCATTTATCGTTGACAAATGTTACATTTCATTCATTACTTCATGACATATTTACAATTAGCCTAAAAAACCCTTTTAATAGATACGAAATTGATCTAAATTCCATCCGAAATTGTCCTATGGTGCACTTGGTTGGTTAAAAATTGTTCCACCCTCTCTTTGAATTCCTTATTAGATTCCGGTAGCGGTAATTTCGGGCAAAAATTCTGTACTTGTAAACTCTGCAAGGAATCCAGACTCTGCATGCTGCAGCATATGTGTTTGTTCATTAAAATAATGTCTGGTCTTGACGAAAGCGTGGTCGCGGCTTTCATTTGTTTATCCCCTTTTTTATTGCGACGGTCTTCTGAAAACTCTTTCCTCATTCCCTTCAAACCGATTTTAAGACAAAGCAATGACCATCCGAATTCCAACAGACAGGCAATCGCGACGTTCAACGTTAAAAACAGTAATTGATCATTGCCAACCATATCGCTTTGATCCGCATTATAATTATTATCGAAACTGGAACTATTTTCTGTACTCAGATCTAAAGTGGTGAAACCAGGCAGAGTAGTTTCGGAAGTTGAATCGTCGAATTCAGTGTACGCTGTTTGGTTGAGTGAAATTTCGTTGACGCTTCGACCCATAACCACCTTTTCTGTCAAAACTGATACTTCGTAAACAGCCGCAATGAGACAGGAAACTGATACCGCGGCTGAAAAAATACAGCAGTAGAAAAAGATGCCGATATTTCTGTCGATGTACCATTTCTTCCAAGCTAAGATTCCGGACCCGAGCGGCGCCAGGCAACAAACGAATAGCACTATCCCCTGAGCCGATTTGCTGATGATTCCCAAAAGAAGACTCAATGTGCCGAGAATTGCGTGTACCAACGAAAGACCACCAACCGTTGACGCGGAGTACCGTCTCTCGGACGGATATAACGTCGCAAGCGTCGGTTTTGTCTTTACTTTAATGACATAGACATCTTCCATTTTACTGATGCATGTCTGTATATATGCAAACATACGTGTCATATTAGATCCAAATGGTGCGATTAACAAAATTGTTTTATTAATAGCATATTAGATTACAGTATCTATTTCTTAATTATATCAATTTATAAAAGTTTCGTAATTCAAAATGTCATGTCTGGTTTTAATACTTTATATTTTATATGTATTTAATATGTATACGCTCATAAATTTAAACTCAGAACATTGCTATTTATAACACTAATTTGACGACATTAAAACAAGATTCTAAAAATTACTGTTTGTAATAGCATTGTACTAAAAATAGGTGGAAATTTTGGTATGAAAGGATGTATTTTTACAAGGAAAAACGGTAATTTTTAGGTTTTTACTTTAATGTCTCTAAATTAGTGGTATAAACAGACAGTTTTTAAGTTTAATTTTCTGAGTGTAGAGTATAGTGAATACTCAAAATACGATTCGTATGATTTCTTACAGATAAATAAACTTATTTGTAATATTAAAATAATATTATTGCATTAAATTGAACCTTATGATTTTATGTATATTTTATCTTTAAATGTCAGTTATTATATAAAATAATTTCAGTTGCACACAATACATAACCAGATCACAATAAACGAAATCACTTTTTATAATTTTGCTTTATTTAAATTGTACGCTACTAAAGTTATGATACCAGTTTAGCAAACAAACACCATATCGCCAGAGCGTACATATCAATTTACCTTCTTCGTCGCTTCTGAATACCATTCGCAGTAACTTTACATGTTTGTTGCACACATCGCCAGTACTTTCGTTGAAACGCCAAAAGACTCGCTCGCGGTGTTTGTCAGATAAATGCAACGGCACTCCTAAATCTAGTCATAGCTGAAGGTCTGCGCTGATGTAAGTGTTGCGTAAACCGGGCTTACGTAAATCTGGAGATGCGTGACAATTGACTGCGAACGCGAACCACTGCATGAACCCGTGCCAAACTCGGAACACCGCAATAAGATGGCGGTTAAATTTTGACGAATTTCCAGTTTTACGAGCTCGATAAGTGAGCCGCGAAGTGAAATCAAACGTCAACGCGCATCGCCGAACAAAGCCTGCGTGATAATTTGAACGGAGAATCGCGAGGACTAGTCTTGCTTGAAATCTTGCCGTGAACTTCTTTCTCGGTGCGCTACTCCCACGCGGAGTACTTGCAGTGAAAGGGATTACGAACGAGAAGTAACTCATGCAATTCCGTCTCGACCGCGAGTCTCTTTTTATTCAATAGACATTTACTATTATATGTTCCACATGAAGGCGTTTATTCTATGATCCGAAAAGTAATTGAGCGCTTTTTCTGTCAAGTTATTCGGTTGGTAACGGTCATGAAGGCTTACGGTTTTGGTTTTTTCAAGACTAAAGCTTCGAGTGCTATCAACCGCGGTAGGAAATTGATGAAATTCAGTTTTATTAAACTCTTTCCCTTTTTCTCACTTTCTTGTGAGAAATTCAATTTGATGTAATAAAGATTTTGTGGACGATGATTTTTTATTCGAATTATTACACTTCCAACAAAAGAAAATAGAGTTATATAATATGTATTTTAAACTTTTTTATACGAGTTCTTATAAGTGGTTGAATATTATTATAATAAAGATTTATGTTAAAATATAATATATCTAATGAAATATCATACATATAGTTAAGGATTTAAGGATCTATATACGTTTTGTGTTCAATTTCTTATGGAAATAAATTTCATTCAGTATATAAGTTTAAAAATAAAGTTGTTCTTGAATTTTGAAACGTATAATAAGCGTAATAAATTTGTTCATTGTCATTTATATATATTTTGCGTTTCTGGTGTAATTAAAATTTATATCCTCTATCTCTATGACGTGTAGAATTAATTTGAATTCTTTTATTGATAAAATTATTTATCAGTTAAGTATTAATATACGCAATTATAAAAGTATATTTTTATATACAGTAAGATAAATGAAATAAAGCATTTTATATAATTATACAAAAATTATTATATATGCGGAATAATTAAGATTCCAAGTTTGTTTGTTTCTGTAAAATGAGCCCTTTTTAATATTTTATACATTATTTAATTGTTCTATATGAAAACAAACAAATTATGTAATATTTTTAATTTCATATGTATTAAAATCTGATAACAAAACGATATGTTTAATATGTATTATATATATAAACAACTTAGGTTTAAAATCGTTATTTATTTAGACAAGTATGAACGTCGCAAAAAGGATTATAAATAATATATTGTATTCAGTTTAAAAATGAAATATTACTTCATATCTTATTATACTAAAATCTTTCAAACATTACTTTTTATTGCAGCAGTTTCAATTTATTATTTTATTTTAGATTCATTTCTTTTCTGTTTTTAAGCAAGAAGTAACAAAACATATATACATATAAACGATACATGATATAAATATTTTGAGCAAAATTATATAATATACATCTAACCAAATTTGTATGTATGTATAATGTATAATATTACAAAACTGCATATCTTTTGTATTATTAACAATAAAACTTGTTGCAGATTATTTTGCATACAAATTTTTAAAATTTTATTTGTTCAGTTGTTTTATAGCGTAAATAATCTAATATGATAAAAGCAATAAAACTATATTCTTTTAACAGAAGGTCAGTATAGATAAATAATTACAGTCCTATACTTCTAAATGAGTCGATAATAATTATTTTTATAAAATTGTATAATTTAGGACTAATAATAAATTTCAAAACGTTTCTATTATAAAAACCGTTATTAATATATTCAAATATATGTTATCTTACTAATATTTCTATATATACTATAATTATTTGTATAAATTAAAAAATGAACTATATCAAAAACTTAATAATAAAGGAATCTTTTGTATTTCAACATAAGTTTGTTTCAAATAACATTTAACGATACTATTTAAACATTTCACATGTAAATATTAATTGCGCATACTCATTTTTATTCAAATAAACTTCGTTCTCGACGTATTAAAATATTTGGGTGCAAAGTCTTAAACTATATAAAGAAATTAACCATTCTCTATAACTAAACAAAATTATACTGACAAAATATTAATTAATAACCGACACTCCAAAACGTAAAAATATCCGCCTAAAAAGAATTACTTTTCTTAGTTTATTAACAGAATTTTCTTCCGTGGCACATACACCACGCAAAAAATTCTTTTCGTACGAAAAACTTTTTGTATTGTGAATGAACATGCACAAAGAACTCTCAACCCGAGTCAACGCGCTTATTCGTATATACGTGTGTGTAACGCAACGTACTTGGGTAACGTGCAGCTGTTTCTATTGGGCACGTGCCTCAACGGTCATAGCAGCTGCCCACAAAATTTTCTATAGCTCTTTAGAAACGAATCGAATATTGGATTTGAACTTTTAAACTATATATATATATAATATTAACAGATATTTAGATGTATAAATATATGTATAAAGACATTGAACACTGAACTGATTTCCCGAATCGGTAATCATGCAGCCATTCAAGCAAAGTACGAACTTTCCAACAAAGGTCATTTCCTTTCAATTTGCTCAAATATAGACAAAAGTGTCCGCAGGAATGTTTTCCCAGAAACTGTAAAATCCACGCGACCAAAAAAAAATTCACATAAAAATAACAGCTTGGTTCAGTAATTGCGCAGGACAAAACAAAAGTTGCATTAAAAATGACCGAACTTCTGCTTTGTCCTTTGACTGGAATAAAAAATAAATACAGAAATATTTTACTATACCAGCCAAACATTTATCTAACTTGAAACAATGTTTATTAGTTACAACCAAACATTATATTCTCCGTGTAAACTCAGCATTAATTTGTACGTAAAATTCGTCCCGTAAACGTAAAAACGTCGAAATTTCGAAACAAATGTGACGCATACTTTCTGCAATACGCGCTACAAATAGTATTCTTTTCGTCGCCGCTTTTCAAAACTTTCGGAAAATTCAAATCCAAATATTATTCTAAGCGGAACTAAATACAAAAGCGACGACGAATGTCCTCGCTGGGTCGTTCGAATTTCCAAAACCATAATCCCAAAAAGGCAAAGCAAAGAACGAACGATGATACGGAAAAAAGTGAATTACAATCACGCTATTACCATTTAATTACGCGAGCCCATCTAGAAAGCAAGCCAACGTGACATTATTCATCCTTCCCTACATCCTCTTCCTGTTACTCCTTGTCGCTCGTACGAGGTCACGGCGATTACAATATTTTCAAACGCGAATGAGAGGCGAATCGCAAGGCAAGGAGGTGGAAAACGCTCCGCGAGGAAACGGAGGGGTGCGGGCAGACTTTTAACGGACTCCGTAGACGTATGGCACCCCGTATGAAAGACAAACAGAAGTATGCACCGTGACAGACAACCCCTCCTAGAAGCAAGCGGCGCCCCTTGCACATCTGCGCCGTAACCGCTGCAGGGGAACGAGGCAGTTGATTTGAAACAACCGTTGCGAACAGTACACAACATCCGCCATAGTTCGGTCTTCTTGTCGCTTCGAGAACGCTCCGATGTGTGGCTCGAATTAAAATGTGCAAAGCTCGGGATCAGTACACCATCGAATTCGAGGAGGCGCCGCAAGTCCGTTCGATTACAATGTCCTTGGAATCTTGGCGAACGCCGGTAACTTTCGTCAGTAACATGCTGATCATTCTCGTCAAGCAGCGTTAAAAAGCACGCTAGGATGTGAAACTGGTGACTCGGGTGGTGCGAAATTTTGGATTGGTTTTTTGTTCGGATACACGGTGATTGCAAGAAATCGAAACCAGTGCTGGCGATTGTGCGGAGTCCAAGTGACGCGTTTGGCATCAATTGCTCGGAAATTGGGCGCGAAGGACACCCGGGAAACTGGGAGTAACAGGTAATACTTTTGAATCGCATTGTCTTAGAAGTAGTTTATTTGACGCATAGTTATAATGTTTTGGATAAAATTAGAAAAGGAAAGAAATCGTATAAACATACGGAATAAACAAAGATGGTGGGGTAAATCTATTTTCTTTATTTACTTAATGAGTTTATGTTTTTTTCAATCTGTCTTTGAAATTCTAAAATCTTGAAATAAAAGGATCGTTTTAAGAATGCAGGACAATAATATTTTGACGATAAACCCGCGGACGGTACGGAAAACCTAACCCCGGGAAACTTTGTTTAACTCGAAATTTTGCTTTCAATAGTGTTTGGATTTGCATTCAAGAATATCAATATGTAATCTCTAAATTACAGTCCGAATATTGTTTCGCGCATCCCACGATTCGTCCGCTTCAATGACTAATTTGCTAATTAAGTTGTCATTATGAAATCGTGACACTGTCGCGCTGAAAATCGACGGTACGAAAATAATTCGTTTCGAGGCAGAAAGGATAGTAACAGTGCCAATCGATGTTTTCAGGATATTCGAACACCGTCGATCGTAAGCCGCGCGTTAGACAGCATGGCTCAGAGGAACGTCGGCCCGGTGCCGATTCACTGCTACACGAACCCGTCTTTCTGTATTCAGTCGGAACTCTCGAACGGCGAGCTGCTCCGAGCGACACCGGAGTCGTCGCCGTCGCCGCCACCCCCACCACCTCCGCCGCAATATCTAAGCGAGGATATTTTGCCGCCCCCACCACCGACGGCGCAACAAGTGGTGCCGCGGGTATTGGCATCCTACGGTCAAACGAACCCAGCGTTCCAGAGCCAACCGGAGAGCGCGAGCGTGCTGTACGCGGGTACTGACCCGGGCACCGGTCACCGTTACTGCTACGTGGACGACGCCGCCGCGCCCTCCACGAGTTTTCGCCGATGCGGAAGTCTTCCGGTGCAAGAGCAACGGGTCGTGTACAATAACCGATTCAGGTACGAGTACATCCAAGATGACGACTCCAGCCAACTGCACCGCACGTCGTCGTCGAGGTATGAGGCCACGGACCAGAAACTCGTGCAGAACAGGCCCGCGAAAACGACGCCGCAAAGTTGCAGAAGCAATGGATCCAGATACGCCGTTGTCCCGGTAGACCAGGAATACAACGACAACACCGCGCCGTGGCAAAACGGCATTCGAGGCACGCCTAATCGAAAACAAATCAACACTCCCAGAGGTACAGCTGACGATCGAGTATACGAGATATTAATTATTCGTTAATCGAAGAGAGATGTTGAATTGAGGAAAGGCTTGTTGCTTATATACTGAGAGAAATAAATGACGAAAAATTACTATCTATATCATTAATTCGGAATTATCAGAAAAAAATCATAATATTTACTATTTTTAAAAGCAATATATTATTACGAAGAAGTATTTTTCTATGTAAAAAGCTTACTTTTTCTTTTAAAAACAATAAATATTATTGTTTTTCTCTTATGATTTCAAATTAAGGATACACGGAAAGAAAAAAAGTATTAAAAATTACTGCTAACGTATCAATTGTGTGACAGAAGTGTTGTATTTTGAAATAATACATAAAACTTCAGCAATTTTTACTAAAATGCAGTAATTTTTGACTAAAATATGTGCAATATTTACTAATTTTTAAGTATAATTTAAAAATAGAACACTACTGTCACACATTTAATATTTTGCTAGCAATTTTTAATACAATGTTTCTTTCTGTGTATAAATGGTAATTTTTCGTCCTTTATTTCTCTCGGTGTATATACAGATATAATGTTTGATTTGATGTTTTATTTGGTCTATGAAATTTAATTTCGTTGTGAAATGTGTTGTACTCCGTAAACTCGGTTCTGTAAAATCACACGAATATCGTGTAATTTTATACTTTATATGTGTATAATTACACTCTTGCATCATACTATACAAAGCACACATTTTACACACGATGTGTAAGTTTACATACAATGTGTAAAATTACGCAATGTTAGTGTGATTTTACAGAACTGGATTTACAGTGTAAATTTTATAGCGCGCGTATATATGTAATTTGAAATCAGAGTCTGAATTTGATCCTGCAATAAAATTGTACAATATTAATTAAATTAATCATTCGTTTAAAGGACGATATGCCAGTTTACAACAAGAAGAACCGCCAGCTCTGCCGGATCGCAATGTGCAAGATATTCTGACTGCGCCGCGAAACATAGTTGCTACGCAAAAGCTGCACGAAATCTTAACAACGCCTAGGAAGCCTAGATCAAGGTCGGCGGAGCGATCACCGCGCAGGCAGTACGCTGTACCACCGACAGGAACACCACAAAGACGAGCGTTCACTCCGAATGGCTCACCAACGAGTAAGGAATTCATATCGCTGCTATTTCCTTTACAACCTGTTTCTTCGAAGAAGCGCGGCTAATCAAAAGAAGAAAATAATAGGAAGCCATTTTAAGAAAAACGCCATGAAATAATGTGTTATTACTGTCGATAAAATCGATGCGCCGAACGTGTTATTTTTGTTGGTCACTAACAAATAAATAAATTTGTATTTCTTTAAGGAAAATTATTCGGATTATAAACAAATATAAGAGTTTAATAATAGATTGTTATCTTTATTTATGTTAATATTGACTTAGGATTTAACGATCATTAAACGATTATTAATTATTAAGCAATTTTATGTTTCATTAAGTATAGCAAAGGTTAAGTTTGAATTATTTAATATTTAAAACTGTCTTTCAGGAACGCCCCACAGTAGACCATTTTCTCCTGATAGTTTCAAATCCTCGACACCGACTAAGGAACCGTCAGCTAGAAGATGTTTACCACTATCTGAAGTGTCTTCGCGTCATCAAGAAAATGGACTAATAACCAACTACGGTAAACTCCGGTATATAGATTTGCATACTGGAGATATGGCCAATTTGGATAGCAATGAATTACAGTCTAAATTCTCCAGAATGGATAATGGCGGAGATTCTATGAGCTTAATGTCCACATCTCCTAGATACCAGATCACATCGTCTGCTGATCAACAGCGAACAAATGGTTATCTTAATGTAGAGAATGCATTTATTGCTAAAACTGCTGTTGTGAGTATTTCAAATCTTAATGATTTATTATTTATTATTATGAATGACAAAAATAATTACAATCATAAGGACTCTGCTTAATATGTCATTTTTAGAACTGAAATATGAACAGTAATCTAAACAAAAATATTTAAAAAAGTCATAAAAAACGGGAGAAACAGTATAAATAAATGTTCCATTAATAAATGAAAATTAGTATAAAATTAAGGCATTATTTAAATATGTATTTATATATAAAAAATATCATGAGAATAATAAATGTAACTTTAAATTGTATCACTTTTAGTTATGAACTTTTATTTAACTCATTAAAATGTTTTAAATAACGAAGAAAGAATATTAATTTCAGTAGAAAGAAATTATTTAAATGCTACTATTAACGATATTCACATCAGTTTAATGAAGATTAAGATATTCATTTTAATTATACTGTTAAAAATACTAGTAGACCTAATAATCTTATTGTATTTTATACGACTTTTGCTTAAGGAAATTATATAAATATATTAGTTTGTGAATTTTGTAGTGACACAAATAAAACTTTCTATCTTTAATTTAAATCAATAATTTAATTTTATTTAACTTTTAATTTCTATCAATAATTTAAAAATCATATCTAGACACACCATAATTTCTATTTGGCATTATTAGTTTCTATAAGTATTTTTTAATAGGGTATAATTACAAATAAATATATTATAGAAAATATTAAAATTGGATTTCAATGGATTGCTAAAAAATATTAGAATCTTCAATTATATTTAATAGTGATACATATTATAAAGGAATTATTGTTACTACAATTTCAATGAATTGGAGAAAAGTAGCTGTATTAAAAATAGTTCATATTAATGAAAAGTGATTCGTACGAAATGTAATTTATTTTAAATTAATTAGAATTAATGATAATACACAAATGAGTACAATAATATGTATATATTAGTCAATAAAAAAAGAGAAAGTCGAAAGAAAATTGGTCAGTAAAGTTAGTTGGATGCTGTTTCTATAGCATCCAACATCTGGTCCCATTGAACGCTTTCTTTGTTGCGAATGAAATAATATAAATGTCAATCAACGTACATTTTCTCACTGCAATTTTCATTGCAGGTACCACCATTGTCGCCTCCCAGCAGCGAAGCTAACATTACTCTAATGAGTGGAACGGAAAAAATGGAACGAAAAAATGCTCCAATATTATTGATGCTGGTCGGAGCTCTGACATGTGGCCTAGCTTTGTATTTGTCTTGGTCTCAAGGAAGAAGGTACGAAATTTTATTGTTGCATTTTGTGCATCATATGGAATGTATTTTTTATTATTATTCTTTCTCTGAAACAAAGTTGTCGCTTAATTTATAACAAATTAAAAAACGTCCTTCGACATTCCAAAATTTTTCTTCAAAATAAAAACGGACCACCCGTTTGGTTGCATATGACAGGAGAAGAAAATTAATTGTTAAATGGTTTGTCTTAATGAACTACCACTCTTAGAATGTGTAGATATTGAATTACATAATTAATTATACTTTCTATAATAATCCTTACTTTAATAACAATTAATTATTTGTAATTAAATCAGTTCATTTTACAGAAAGTTATATATTAACTTAATATATTAAATTAATTATAATAAAAATAGATAGGAAATATAGGTTCTTTTTCTCTACACCAAAGTAGATACATACAAATGAAATGATAAATGAAAATGAAATCCTTAACAATTAATAATAAGTATAACGTATTACCATGATACTTGTACTAAGCTTATACATAACTAATAGGATTATATATATATGCTTTTAAACAGAAAATAGAAGATTACATATGTAAGTGATATTATATCATAAAAGAATACCATTATACAATTTAGTATAATCAATGTATATTTAAGAATAAATATTGTACATAATAACAATTAAACTCCGATAAAATTTTTAACATTAATTCAATATATCAAGTAGGCTTATTGTAACATACAATTAAATAATATAATACTAAATATAAACTTAACAAGTGACTATCCTTATTAAAATTGAAGTTAAAAATTGTATAGTTGAAATAAAAATAATAATAATAATTTGCACTATTTTATTAAAACCTTTCACTTTTTAGTAACAATAAAAATATACTTCAATGCAGTGCAATAAACCTAATTCGGATATAAATAAAAATACGGTGCAAATTATATGCCACGGATATTATTTTGTATAAATGATGAATTTTATCTATAATCTTCCTGTCATTTCAGATACTACTTTGACAGCGCAATAGGATGCGGAGCCTGTTGTTCGGTGGCAGGTGCTTGTCGGAGTTTACGCAGAACTTGGACAGGGTTAGGTCTTGCTGGATTGTCTGCTCTCAGTTGCGCCGGACTTTTATTACTCGCAGCAAAAGAACCGAGGGTTGGTACGCCATTACATGACGTCACTGCCGGTGCTCTTTGTGGCGTGTCACTTTTAGGAGCCGGCTTAGCTCTGTTAACTCTTTTAGCCCCGAAATGTAAACTCTCAAGGCACCGGCGCGTTCACAGCTGGATCCCACATTTTTCTCCTTGATCGTTTGACAAGATTGGAAAATGACTGTCTGGAAACTATCACGAGTTTCATTTGAGCATTTCTTTGAATTTCAATTTATTTCATTCTTTTTGATCTGTAACCTAAATTAGAAATCTTTTTCCTCAATCCACATTCATTTCATTTAAAATAAAAAAAATAATAATAATAAAAAACTCTAAAACACTGCACGACTTTAATAGCAATTAGAGTTTGTTGATATAATTGTATATTTTAGTAAAGAGAAATAGTTATGTCAACAATCTCATTTCAAATCTATCAATTTAACAGAATTTAGCTCACTTATAATACAGTAATACGATATATTGACAATTATTTTCATAAGCTTTTCTTATAAATATAATAAAATTTATACGCAACATATATAAATTATGTATTTTGTTTGATTATATAATTTTATAAAAAATTACGTAAAATAAGTCAAACTTGTTTTGAAAATAAAAAAATCTTAACTAAAATTTATAATACATTTGTGTGTTCTTCCCTCTAATGTGTGCATTTAACATAAGCGAATATTAAGCGAAATTGTAAGTTCTACGATTTCACACTGAGGCGAATGTACTAGTTTTTGGTTTTGTCCCAATTATCAGTCAGATTCTCGAACAAAAATTTATGAATGTATATAATAGTGTAATTTTAAGTTTCGCATCAGCTATGCCAAAAATGTAATTTAGGTCTTACTAATTTATTGATGACCGATAATCGAGACAAGTTTTCATTGGCCATTCATTGAACATTGGCTTCAGTTAATTCATTAGCACAATGTAACTCGTGATATTACTGATACTTTAATCAACGCAATCATGTTAACAAGATATAATTTGATTGAGTAATTTGTCAAAAGTAATAAATTGTAAATGTTAACACGAGAATAAAATATTGTTCTTCAAAATTTCGAGTCATTTAAAATTAGTTGTCTATAAAATGTATGGCCTTCAGTTCTAAAGAATTTACTATTTTGTAATTTGATTATATACAAAATACGTAAATCATATTTGTAAAATTATTATTTAATAAACTGTTTATGAGATTGTAAATTTAGAATAAGATTATATATTGTTTATTCATTGTCAGTCATTTGTAAATGCGTGAATTTTTATAATTGTAATCGAGTTTATACAAATAAATGAAAATAAAATATTATATTCTATTTAATTATTACATCAATGTGCATCGAATTTTATTTTTTATCATATCTTTTTAATTTAATTTTTCCAACAATTTATTAAGGTAATTAATTATATATTCTGATTACTTGTTTTGATTTTTATAATTGTACTATTGTTATGATGAGTATATTACTGAAATAATGAAACGATAAAATAACCGTAACATTATTATAGTGCTTAATGTATTTTTAACCAAATCCAATTAATTATAAAAATAGGTTTAATAAATAATAAACTGTTCTACATTACACTAATTACTTTATATAAATGAATAGCATACATACCTATATCTAAGAAAAGATTATCTAATTCAAAATCTGGACGTGTACATAAATGTGATATATATATTATAGTAGAACATTATTATTACATTATATTTAAATAAAATTAGAAAAATAATATAATATATACAATTTTATTAATGGTTTATATACTCTTTGAAAAATAAAGTAATTTTCTGAAAATAAAAAGATTATGTTTTATTGTTTTAATTATATCATCGTTATGAATTAAACATAAATTGTCAAGTATGAGATTGTTTCAAATTATTAGAAAGATTAATAAATATATCAATTTAAACATTTACTTAAGTAATATGATCTTACACTGAGAGAAATAATGTATTAAATATTACAACGTATACGATGAATCCTATGACGGCAGTGTTATGCAGTGATAATTGCATAAAACGTTGTAATATGTATTGAAAACGTTTCAATAAATGC
>JABFQC010003166.1:0-14595 GCA_022817085.1 Psilanteris sp. ZL-2020
TTGGTATGTGTAGAGATATGTATGATATACAGAGATTTTTTTATTGTTAGTGTATAAAAAGGAGGTGACACAAAAGACTAAACGCGGAAGGGCGTCGGAAGCGAAAGATGTGCAAAAGAGACAGAAAAAAAAAAAAAAAAAAAACAAAAATAAAAATTAAAAAGGAAAAAAAAATAAAAACAAAAAAAAAAACAAAGAAAAAAAAAAAAAAAAAAAAAAAAAACAAATGCATTATTGAATGTAAAAAGAAGAACCGACGGGCGAATTTATGAAGCAATTGTCGCACGGACAGCACATGTTTTCTGATCGCGTCGTTTTGTCGTTTCAATTATGCAAGAAGGTTTTAATTTGATTTATGTGATTTCAAAGTCAATAATATTATTCGCCGGTGATGACAATATCATGAATATGCATGGACGAGGAGATGTCCGGAAAAATGAAACTGCGGATGAAGACGCGTGTTTTGCTGAATGGCACGTCAAGGCTGCGCGCCGAGAGAGACTAAAAAGCGAAGTATCCCATGGGAAATTTGAAAAGCTTCAGGATAGATAAAACGACGCGGCGGCCTCACCCTGAGACATGCCCTGAGTATCAGGAGCAAATATTATTTATTGCGTATTTAAAGGCGCGCTCGGTGCCTTTTAATATGCGGCTATTAAAAGCGAACGAATGTGATGTCGCGCTCGTCGAAATGGGGATAATTCGAATGAATCGTCGTGAAAAGGAATCGCGATCCAATCGGGACGGGCGAAATCTCGAAAGGACCTTGAAATTGCTCTGATAACCAATTTGGAATGACGACTTCGAATAGAGAAATGTGCGAAATTAAATTTTGAAAATACATTTTTTACTTTCGATTAGAATATACATACTTATACTGAGAAAAATTTCCATGAAAAATTACTGTGCCAAAACAGTATTCTGATGCGATGTTTGTCAACACATAAAAATGACCCCTAAATATCGTAAACATTGTTTCGATTTCCCTATATTTTTTACTGTGTTTTAACGGTAATCATTCTTTGTTGACAAACAACGCATCGAAGTACAGTTTTGGCACAGTAATTTTTAATAGAAATTTTTCTCAGTGTACATATTATCGTAACAAATATATATATATATATGTATGCATTAACGTATACATAATTAAATCAAATTTATTCCTTAATATATCTAAATTCAAAATGGTAATACGTGAATACGTATATAAATGCCAACACGAATAAACATTTGTGTATATATGATATATATTGAAATCGTGAACCATAAAAAGCATCTCGAGGAAGAAACCACGCGTAAAAAGTTGCGGAAAAAACACTCATATCTAACCCCAAGCGCGTATTCCCCAGCATCCACCTAAATTCATTGTTGATGATTGTTGGCGCACACAACATTCTCTCGAATGCGTACATGCGAGAAGAAAACTCGTACCACATGCATATGCGTCACGCACACGAGTGCACGCTGCCTGGGTCATATATAATCGTGAACGATGCGTATTACGGCGAAGCATGCGTACCATCTGGCACCCCATGTGCTTCTTCGACGCAATGACGCCTCGAGCGCGGAACCTTCCTGCGTTTTGTTCGCATGTAATTTTGACATTTTTCCTCCACTCGATCCGCCAATAGCTTTCGTGCGCTCATCGACAAAGGCCCCCCTTCGTAGCCGGCAAACAGATAACATACGCACCAAAGCGTGCATGTGCTGACCTCTATGCGCGTGCAAGTTCTTAAAAATTGCATTTGTTCGTAAATCATCTCGCATGACTCGTTCAGTTTCCCATTCGATTTTGTAATTTCGCGTTAACTTTAAGCCGATTGAATCGGTTTCTGCAGCATTGGCTATTGTCCCGGCGTTTTTAGAAGGTTGGTAATGACCGAAGTTGTCTGTAAGTTAAATTACCTGACCAACCGTGTTTAATTTCTCGTCGAAGCACGATTTGTTAATAAAATCAAGTTTGGTTTCAGTGATGTGTGTAGAATTTGAAGCATTGTCTAATACCACGGTGGTTTTTATAAGGTTGGCAATCGACTGAAGTTGTTTACAAGGAAATGGTATTTGGTGATTGTTTTGTTGATCATGTGTATACGAGCAAAACAAAACAAAAATCACTCCATAAAGCAGAGCGAAGGTATTTTTGATGCAATTTTGATGCAATTATTGCAACATTTTTTTATTGTAACATATTTTGTAGTTGGGGTAATATCGTCTTCAATGCGAAACAACGTAATATTTGTATATCGGTATATTCAAATTAATTTTTCATGTACAAAATGTGTGCACTTTTTGTTGTTTGATATGAATTTGCAATGTAGTGAAGTTGTCTGCCAAGTGAAGTAAGATTAAGTTGCAATTAAGTTGATTTGCAATGTCCATAGAATTATCGTACAGAATTTTTCTTCAATAATTTTTCAATCGAGTGAAGTTATCTTTAGGATAACTGTTAAGAGATATAAATTGTCGAAAAATTGCAATTTTCATGCAATTCTTACGCAATTTTGACGCAATCATTATTACTAACTTGGATTCCATAACTCATTTCACCATAATTAACTTATGAGCATGGTTTAGTTATGTAATTTACACGTGGCAAACTTCGGACGATACGAAAACTTGAGTAATTAACGATCAGAACGCTGTTTTCTTTAAATTCTTTGTACTCGAAAGCGGAGGAAAAGTCGACGAAAAGTTGGCAAGTATCTAACGCGATGACCTCTGTCGTGTTTCGAGCGTATCCTTGCAGTTTTGCTCCTTCCGAAAGCAATTAGCCGCGATACCTTTCGGATACTTTTTTCATCGACGGCTAGTTAATTAAGCAGCTTTAACCGGTCAAAGGGACTCGGGACAGATAATGATCCTCGGTAATTAACGAGCGCTTTTTCAGATGCACCTTACGATGAGCGCCATTATCAATTCCGAAACAAGTGCTCAGTTTAATTGTCGCTAGTAATTATTCTTTTCGGCTGCGCGCTGCTCGACGACACTTTTGATCTTTGATTTATTGATATTCCAACGGAGGCTAAAGCGCCGGCGATGTTATACTGACTCCAGTGCTTTGGATGTCCACGATAAAGGAAATTTTAATTGAATAGTAATTGCGAAAATATGCATAATTTGATTGCGACTTTTCCTATTCGAAAAACACGTCAATTTGCATTTCGTTGACATACGTTAATGGAATCGATTAAGGAGTCCTTTTTTACACATTCTCAGGATATTGGAAAGTCGTAAAATTTGGCCGATGATGATAGGGTATCGCGGTTTAGTATTTAAGCAAACGATGATATCTCGAGACAGATGTATGACCTGTAATTGTCTTTCATAAACACCTGTTTGTCCTTGGATGTAATTTTTTGCGGTTTATTAAATCGACGATTTAAAGCAACAAATCTTTAATTAAAATATTAATTAAAAATCAAAGGGACATCTTGTTACCAACCGAGATATTTTCATTCACGTGCTAAATCAACGAATAATTGACCGTAATTATCCGAACTAGAAATAATTTGACTAATGGAATGTCAAACACTCGAATGTGCGAAAACGAACGCAAGAACAAAAGAGAAGCAGCCTGTGTCACATCGACACATTTTTCCTGCGACAGATTTGCAAATTTTTATCCCATTTCGCGCGTCTAATTACGCTAATGGTTGTCATAACGCTGTAAAACATGATTACTAAATCACATTCTACTTCACGACCGAGTGTACTTGCTGAGCACTTACGCGTAAATATGGTTGATCACTGTGCGTTGAATTGCGCGTGCTTTGTAAAGAAACGTATAAACAAAATTGATACGGGCTGGCCACAAACACAGTTGGCATTTGAAATTCAAATTCATCAGCAACGCAAACAATGCGCAAATGTTAAAAGTTACGAACATATTAGCACAACTTGTTGATTAGATGTTAACAGATCGTGATGTAATTGAGCTCGACTCAATCTTGATTATGTAAAATCAATCGGCGAATCTAGCGATTAATTCGAGTTTTAAGGACATTGGAGATTTGTCAAATTTAATGGATTGTAGATGGTATTTATAATTTGAATGGGATGTCGGAATTACATTAATTAATTAGTATAATAATTGAGGAATGATATGGTTGACTAGATACAAAAAAAATTACTACGTACACATAACGACAAATGAAAGTGTTTAAATTTGAGAATAAAGTCAACCTTGAGAATGGTCAACCTTGAACAATAAATTGACTTAGAAGAAAAAATGTATGTTCAAAATATTCATCATCCTCAGAATGTCCGTTCGAATATATTGCTATTTATTGTCTATAAGTTAATAAAAGATTGATTATATCTGATAATTTTTTTTAGTCCAAGATGGTCTATAAAATAGGTTAAGGACTTGTTATATATTAAATTGGTTGTTTTATAAAATTTGTTCATAATATTAACATTAATTCATCATTCATCTTTATATTGCTATATATTATCCTAAAAAATAATGTAGAGCAGTATCTGTAATAGCAGGAACATCCAATTTGGAAGATTTCCTAAAATTCTACCAAAACTCTCTAAAATACCTGAAATAGAACTAATAGGACTATTAACGACACCATTAAGACCATCCTAATATTCCAGTTAAAAATTCTATTGAATATTTGTTTAACAGTATTCTTTCAATTTCTAGAATATCCTTAATTGCTACCCCATTACAGCAAAATCTTTTGAAATAATGACAACTACACCCTATAATTAATATAAACATCATATTTTCTTAAACAAAAACTCAGTATAAGAATTATTTAACCTTTAAAGTTTCTTATTTCCAAGGATTTTCCTAATTCTTATAATATTCTTTCAAAATCCCCTTCATTTAATAGGACCATGCACTAAAAGTATTAGGTTCATCAGCATCTTCTTTAAATAAAGAACCGTATCAAATTCTTTTGATCATTAGTATCTACAATCTCCTAACATTCTACAAAATTCATTCAAAATCTCCATAGTTGACCAAGATGCAACTCTATTATCATTAAACATTACAGGATTTCGCATCTTCCGACTTTTCTCTTCAACAAATGTCATTTCTACCCATCCTCATCAACCATCCAAACATCCCATCATGTGAAACCACCTTCTGGACCATCCAAATATCCACTCCTATCTCTCTCCCAACCAGATCAACCTAAATTCACTTCATATTCCTTCATAGACTTCTAACTCGATGCAACACGGTTACTCAATCCACTCAGCAAATGACTCGCTTCCTCTGGTCGGCGATACGTTCGAATACACTTGATCCTTTTTCGTAAAGTGGGTTAGGCCGATGTGGCGCGGTGGGTATCTGTTTCCGCAGCATTTGCACTTGGCAATTGGGTCCGGGGATTTCTTGGTTGGCGCTCGCGCGCGCCCCGCTGCGGACCTTTACGTAACAAGATGGACGTGGCGGTTTCCGTGTGCCTTTCACGTCGCAAGGCCAGCTCAATCGTGGCTCCGTGGGATCCGAGGGTGCGTTTGCACGCGCGGGATTCCGTCGCCGCAACGTAGCCCGGTCCAGCGCGTAGGCAGACACACACGTACACGCGACCGCGCGCGCAAATTCTTACGTTAGTTGATCGTTAGAAGACCGTGAACCGATCGTGGGAGCTCGCGAGAAGCAGTGCCTGTCGTGCCGCATTTTTTCCATTATTCTCCGACTCGCTCTTCTAAGCTCCTCCCCGCCCCCGTTCCTCCGGTGACTTACTTTTGCAGTTCGGTCTATGTCTGCCTCTATGCTAATGCCTCTTACTTTCGTGCTAATCTCGCGTCACTTCGAACCAACTATTCTCGTGTGACGCGATATGCCGTGACATTCCTTTGACTCGAATCATTGCTGCGAGTTTCTTTCTCCCTCCCCCTGCTAGACCGTCTTTGTCATTCGCGAGAGTCACGGTTACCGAGATCCAGGTCTCACTGGAATCTGTTAATTAATGAGCGCAGATTCAACATCGCGGCCAATTAAAGCTCTTTTGGCGAGCAGGATTGGCGGGGGGATTCGGTTTGACCATTTTTAGGACAAGCTGTTAGTTTTGGATGAGGATTTCTCATCTATACTTGCTTTAGATGTTATGGGATTGTAGGATTATTAGTTGCAAATATGTATTTTAGGGATGCTTTTGGGGATTTCACTGAGGATTTGTTTAGTAGAATGGACATTACTGATGATAAGGCAAGGTTGGGTCATTTTTAGGTAGATTTTGGACCTGAATACACTTCTAAGGGTAAGGTATTAGAGGAGTATGAAGAAGTGTTATTAGAAAGATTTTGGGCATAATAATGGGTATACTTTGTCGATAGTAGAAGTAATTCATGGTATAATAAGTTAAGTAAGTTTTTTTGAATGTTTATGACTTATAGGACTTTCAATTGGCAGGATTTATTTACTTCTAACCATACAGATTTGAGAAGACATTGAGATTGGTGACTTATATTTTAGGTTTTACAAAAATTGCAGAATATTTAACTATTCAACTGATCAGACACCAAGATATGGCTTCTCTTTAGGGACTATCAGATCAGATCGTCTAAATAAGTTTGTGTTTTCCTTATCTCGTGTAAAAGTCAAGCCACATGGATGGAAACCTTAATTTGTCAGACAATGGTCATAGAATTTGTGTCATTGTTACCACGGATTTCTCGGGCAAAGTCCTATTCGATAGATCAGTTTACAATTTTCTAGAACATCTTGATAAAATGACGCTGCAGAGAACCACGGCACATCGCGAGGAATTTCTAATCTATCGACGATACTTTCATTTTCCTCGAAGGTATTTAGGAGGACGTAAGCGGATGTTTTAAATATCAGCTACTTTGGTCCATCGGCTCTTCTCTTACGAGGACGAATTTTTACAATCATCAAATGTATATAGTTTAATTGGTACCAACAAGAAAACTGGACTTTTCAAATATTATTATGTATTTTGTTCTTTTGAATAATTCTCTAAAAAAATGTGTTCCAAAAACCCATGTAGTCATACAAAAAATCATTGGTCCATAATGATAGCGACCATTTTTGGACCACCTGTAAGTGAAATGTTAATAAAATATTCATATACAATGCATATCTATATTCATATATATATATATATATTTATAATATAATTATTATTTCTCTTCTAAGAAGTTTATTAGTGACCTTCGAAGTTCTAGAATCGATAGATCAAGTTTCGTTTTCTTCGTACGTCTCTTTCTCTTCTGAATATACCTATCACATTTTAATTAAGATATAAATAGATATTCGCCATTACTCAATCAATTTACAAGGAATTTTACGATCTACATTTACGATTACGCTCCTCGTATAACGTTACGTTTGCATGAAATTAATTTCCATTTTTCACATTTACGTATCATAAATGAATCGTATCCTCTTCCAACTTCCAGAACCAATGTTCACCAACAGTCTTCATCGTAGAATAGGTTTCTATCATTGGTTTGTAATTATTTAATCGGTATTATATATTTTTCGATCGATGAGAACGAAAACCTTTAAAATAATTCTGTAATCAATTACGTCATTTTATATTATTTAGTATTTAGAAATTTGGTACCCATTTTGGTCCATAATAATTTTATTTACTATAAAATACAATTAGCCATTTCTAATATTTTTGCCTTTTGTCACACTTTTATTAAATTTTATTACACTGCTTAATCAATTGATTTGATTAATTCATATTTTATATGCTACAGAAAATTACAATAATTCTATTTCAGTAATTAAGAATGACTTTTTTAAAATTTTATTCTCGATCATTTTCGACTATTATCAATCATTCCTTTACGGCTTTCAAATTCTAAAAAACTCGACGAAATTTTTCATAACAATCCAACCTAATCGCAACCATTCTAAACCATTTGCGGTCCGCGAACATTTTCCTCGATTCCCAATCATTCCAACTATGTCATTTATTCCCGATAAGACAACGCCGAAAAAATCGCTTCCCAGCGGCAACCGGTCGACCGCCCGCGATCGCCAATAAAAATCGCCACCTCGACCCGTTCACCTCCGCCGTTACACGTTCTAACCTCAATTTCAAATTATCTGATCTTATCGCGCGCGATCGAATCTAATCGAAAATATTTAGATCGAAAACCCAGCGCGCCCTAATCTTATCGCGCGCTCCGCTTTGTTTTTTTTTATTTTTTTGTTTATTTTTTCGCGGCGCGCAGCCACTGACAGCGATCGCGCAAATCAAATCCCCGCGAACCGGTTCGATCGAAATCTTATCTCGATCTAAATTAATTATTTCGAACAATTTACGACGAGCGCCGACGTTATTACCCTGTCCCAGTTCGCGCGCGCGGTGTTACATAATGACACACTTTTCGCACGCTTGGCCAATCATCGAAAACGCAGCTGCGGGACGCGCGCGGGGAAAAAAAACGCGCCTCGGCATTTCGTGCCGAATCGACGAAACAAATCGCGCGGCGTTTTGCTTTTCGCGTAATTGCTCGCGCGCGATTAGCCAATCGTCGATGGCGATTTTTTTCGCGCCGGTGACATATGAATAACTTTGAAATACGCCACGCTTGGAAATAAATTAGCTGCAAATTATACCGCGCGCAACGCAAAGTCGCGCGTTTCAAGAATCACGAACCGTCTCGTGCCGACAGAACGCCTCTTACTTTCGTTCCGATATTCCTCCAGTGTGTGCTCATTCACGTTCCCATTCACTAATATCGAGTCGCCCGAGCTCGCGACGCCGATCCCGAAGGCCTGCGAATTTATCGAAGACCCGCCAGCGATCATGATTTCGTTGCGATTGAAAATCGCTTTTTATCCGCTCGCTGCGACCGACGATCCGTTTTCTTTGACGCAATGTGAATTGCGCGATCGCCGATTCGAATCGATTATTGCCTTTTGGATTGCGATTTTTGTCGTATTTCCACGAAAATACCGACGAAAAAATTTCGCGAAATTTGATTTTCGTTTCGAGTAACTGTTTTTGCGATTTTTTGTTTGGTTTTGATTGAAACGCTGTTGATGGGAGAGGTGGAGATGGAATTGGATTTTGATGAATGGGAATTTATTGTGGATTTGTTAGTTAATCGCGGTGGGAAAAGGACTGTCAGAATTGGGGTTTATTGGGACTGAGAGTTTAGTATTAAATATTTATTTTTGTTTCTTTTTTATATTTTTATTGAATTTATTGCAAGGGTATTATGTTGTATGTATAAAACATATAATCAAATATACAATATATATATAATATATATGCATAATGAAGAGTTATGATATAATATCATTTACATAATTATACATTTTTTTATTGAAACATTTTTAGCACATCTTACAACGTTTTATGCAGTTATCACTGTATAACACTACCGTCATAGGATTAATCGTATACGTTGTAATATTTCATACATCATTTCTTTCAGTGTACAATTTCCAATGTATTCATATAAAATTGTAATTACAAAAACATGCTTCTAAAATTATCTTAATGAATCAATTCGTGTCTTAATTTGAGATGAAAATTAAGACATTTGATGTTTCTAAAATCTGAATATGAAATACAATATGACTTCAATAAATTATTGAATTATGTATTGTATTATTAGGCTATATCAGAAACTGAATAATGCTACATTTTTTATTTTACGAGCATATAAAGCAATACTTTACTCCTTGTCGAATCTCGTCTTACCGCTTTAAGAACAATAAAATGTCACACTTTAAAAGTGCAAAAATTCGTTTTTTGATTTTTGTAGAAAAAAAACTAATTTTGCAGACAAACATGTTGTACTTGCACAGAAAGAAAAAAATACTAATTTTTAGTATAAAAATCACTAATTTTTTATTATACTTGCTATTCGTCAAAAAAGGTTATTTTGCTAAAAATTATTAATTTTTCCTTATAATTCAGCAATCGGTTTAATAGTAAAACACAAAGCTTTCATTCTGGATCAATTCATCAAATTTTGAGCAAAATTTTGTGGAATATTTTTCATTTTGTAAAATTTGCAGTGTACACTCAAAAGAAATAAACTTAAAAACTTGATCTTTATAATACTAATTTAGCGACATTAAAACAAAATTTATTAAGAGTACTGTTTATAATAGCATTATACTAAAAAATAGGCGGAAACTTTGGTATGAAAACCTGTATTTTTACAAGGAAAAACAGTAACTTTTAAGTTTTTACTTTAATGTCTCCAAATTAGTGTTTTATGAATCAATTCTGTACATTTAATTTTTCTGAGTGTACATTGGCATTTTATCAATTATATTGCGTGTATTTAAATTCCTTTTTCAATAAAATTATTTCATTGTAATTTATTTTATTATCAATATTTTTTATCAAAAATAATCAATAATAATAATAATCAATTTTTATCAATAATAATAAAAAATTATCAAAAATACATAAATCAGGTTATTAGAATTTGGCGATCCAAAAGTATATTATGAATTAACATTCCAAAACTTAACCTTCTTTAAAAAAAAAAAAACGTTATTTAAATATTAGTATTGTATTCTCTTCCTTTTCAAAGGTCAAAGTTCAATTATATTATCTTCGACACACGCCCGATAATTACCAAATCAGATTTATTGAAACCCGACCCTCAAATATTCCCTCCAAATAGAAACGCACACTATGCACTTTGAGACGAGAAAAAGCGAACTTTACTCCCTCGTTTGACAATGAATTCCGTCTTTCTTCATTCACGATTCTTCGTTGCCAAATTCGATGCAATAACTATGTCCAAACCCTTCTCTAAACAGACATGAGAAAATGACTTCCCCTCCATTCCCACTCGGCGATAAAAATTTTGCAAATCCGAGAACCGCGCGCGTCGCCTTGAAATAGAATGTGCTATTTTACGAATGTTCGGATGAAAAGTGAATTCGCTGCGTGCATTATTCGTATCCTCGGCTTTATTTGCAATTAATTATCACGGTATTAGTATACCGTTGCTTGTCTTTGCCGTCCGTAGATTAATCAGTGCGATTGTTCGCGTGCAAACAACGTGAAAAGCCGTTGGCATTTTTTACACATTAAATCACGATTTACCTATTTATAAATTTGTGCTGAATATTGTAATTAAATTAATTACAATCGGCATTGTGATCGTGTTACGTGTCGCATTGGTCTCAAGGCGAAATTTTCTCCGCCGTCCACGTCTCGATCGACCGAGTCGAAAGTCGATCCGAAACTCGAATCGTCGTCTTCGAGCATCGATTATCACGCGGGTTCGAGCCCAAAATCGATATCCTATCGTTTGAGCCACTTTAAGCGCCTTTCGGCGGTGCAGACAAGGACGCGCTTATGCCCGGCCCACCGGTGCGACAGAGACAGACGTACGCGCGAGACGTCCCGGAGGCTCATTTCCAAGCGGAATCCATTATTAATGTGCAAACGATTAACTCGCGGCTAAGATTTTGCGTTTTATCATAGCGTCAGCAACCATTTCTGATGACTTTCTAATTCAATTCAATCGCTTCTATGCGAATTCTAGGTTAACGCTTGTCTTCTGTTATCGCGACACGAAAACTTGGCATCTTATCGCGGCGCTTTTATTCGCGCCAATCATTTCAATTGATTCAACGAAAATTGGTAAATCTCGAGTCTTAGATCATCGCGCGAACCGTTCGCAATAATAATTTTATCATTTAATGGCTGCGCAAACGTCGTAAAGAGTGAGACTGTTTTTATTCGAAGCACATCGCAGTTGCCGTTGGTGCGTGCAATATTCGCGACGTGCGCAATGTTGTACGAAATTTTGACGGCTCTATGGCGGATAAATGGATTTTATATATTATCTGTAATTTATCTAATCGTGACGCGGAGATTACGTTTCGCAGAATGTAGAGAACAAGCAGTGAATAAATGCAATTGATATTTCGAAAAGATGCGATTGATCGAACCGTGTAACAATATTTAAAACTTTGCATGGATAAATTAGGTGAAAAACATTGACCTACGAACAATTTTATCATAGTAAATTGTTTTTGTTTTGCTTGCAAAAACGAATGCGCGAATTATGAAATGTAATAAACAAAATACACAAACTAAACAAACAAACAAACAAACGAAAACAAAATAAAATAAAAAAAAAAAAACAAAACATGTGAAATCAAAACAAAAAAAACAAAACAATATGATATTAAGGAATTCGTAACAAAACAAATTGAACCAAAACAATGCAGTTTAAAAAGACAAAACAAAACAAATAAATTAAAATATAAAATAAACAAAATCTAGATTTCCCAACCAATTCGTTGACTTTTCAATTTGACGGAAATAAAATATCAATCAGGATATACCCCCCCTCCCCCCTGAATCCCTTCGATCCCTTTCGTAACGCGATAAAACCAACGTTAAGAATTTTTCTCACGCAAAACAATTAACGTAGTTTCAATTAATAGAAGCGCGGCACTTTTTCTCGACGACAAATGCAAATAAATCATTTCCCTCGTTCCGTCGGCCGCTTTAAACGAGATGCAAGCGTTAGAAGAATGAATGTAAGCACACGCATAACGCATGTGCGCCTTAGTTAAAACGCTCGAGTAAATAACGCGACATTTTATCAATGTCAGTTGGATTTGAATTTAAGTAGGTGTGACGTAAAAATGCATGCTTCGGTCGCAACGTATCGAGGTTGCAGAAGTGCGACTGTCAAACAATTCAAAACATTATTATTATCATCGCGAGCCGCGGACTGCCGCAATTTAGTAATTACAATCATTTGAATTCATATTCGTGCTATGGCTTTTTTCGCTGGAATTTCTGACTCATCCCGATTGCGGCCGTTTGACGAACACTTCGCGGCCGAAAACGAAATGAAAAAAAAATTGAATTATTTCTACCCCCCCCCTCCCACCGCGTGCACGGGTTTCAAAAATTAGTCGACATACCCTAAAAACCGAACACGACTTCGTTTTTCGAAAGGTTCTTTCACAAATCCTAACCTCAAAATGCACATCGATGTGTTTCGAAGTAATCAATCGACTTATTTGCATAACCACTTGCATTAATATATCTATATATAGCAGATAATTGTAAACGCTATTTAATGCTAAAACCACGCCCCCAACACCGAAACGAATTATATTCCACAATGAATAATTAATGACAAGGTGGCGCAACTTCTGAATACGAAAATATTGTATCGAAAAACGCTTTATTCTTTCCAATTAAAATGAAATCACAATTTATCTTGTTCGATATTATCATTATCGAATTTCAAACACGTGTTTTTTTTTTTTCTGTTTCTTTTTCATTTCTCTTTCGCGAAGCCGAGATCGTTGAACCCGCGGTTTGAGGAAAATCGAGCAAGGGGGGCGACGGGACAGGGGTTTGGGGACGGTGGGGGGGGGGTAAGAGGGGTCGCAATTGCGACACTTTTTGTCTTCCTCGGAGTTCGACGAGGTGCAACGCTCAGCCTCTTGCGAAAATACTGCGAGTGGCCTGAAAAAATAATGGATATCGCGGTTTCGCGATAAAGTGGCGCTTTATCGTTGTTTGTACGGCGCGATAGCGATGAGTTAAATGAGGTTGAAATTGCAAAACTGACGAGCGGCGAAAAAGACCAAGTACCCGCGTGCATTCGTTGCAACGAATGCAAGGGACGCCGGACAGCCGGGCCTACGTAATCCGAGGGGCTTATGAGCCCGTATCCGGTCACCGATTGATAACGATTCGTTATCGCTCGTGTCGATTCGCGGGGTTTCATATTCGCAGCCGACAATATTTCTTTTTTTTTGTTTGCAACTGCTTCGCATTCGGGTCTAAATGCAGCGCGTAATTTTCGTTCGGTTGGATTTTTTAAGGAGAAGAGAAGTTTGAAGAAAATATGAGTTGATTGGAAGGTGGAATTTTTGGGTTGGATTTTTTGAGACCGGTTTTGGGGAAGAGGTTTTTCGAGGCTTAATTGGGGAATGGTTTGGTTTGGAGGAATGGAAGGTGGGATTTTGGAAGATGGTTATATCTTCTGAATGGCGAATTGTAGGGTGTGGATGTCTGTTGTGGAAGGAATTTGGAGGTTAAGTTTTTTAGAGGTTTGGTTTAAGGTAATTGATTGGTTGGTTGTAACCATTTAGGTTGGGTGAAGTGGATGGTTGACTAACTGAAATGGGATTTTATATAGGCTTGGGAATAATTTGATATCAAAATAGGTTTTAGGGTACATGTTATGTAATAATTTTGAGGTTATATTTGTTTGATTTAACATGATTAATCAATAGATTAATGAAATCGTACTACATAAACGTATTATTCTTAATATGAAGTTAAATAGAAAAGGTAATTTTTAGGATGGAGTATTAACAGAATTCGAATCGAATTCTTAGGTTATGTTACCTTGTGTAGATATTAATTAGTTATTTATTTACTAACTAAAGAAATCAAATAATTAAGTAAAAGTGTAATTTTATATATAAGATAATCGATAAATGAAATAATACAAAGGACTAATTTGGTATAATACATACACTCAGAAAAATTAAACGTAGAAAATTGCTGTTTATAATAGCATTATAATAAAAAATAGAAGGAAAATTTGATATGAAAAACTGTATTTTTACAAGGAAAAACAGTAATTTTTGGGTTTTTACTTTAATGTCTCCAAACTAGTATTATAAAC
>JABFQC010003167.1:0-14593 GCA_022817085.1 Psilanteris sp. ZL-2020
TGTGCCTGCTTCCCATACAATATTCCACATAATACACAACAGTTGACACTACTGCTAACCGGTACCGAAATTGTGGCTGTTTCCAAACGGCGCAGCAACTGCCCCCCGAAACGAAACAGTTGCTGTATCTGCGATTGGCGTAACAGCAGCCGGTGCGGGTACGGCAGACGTCCACAGAAATTTTCAGTATAAGTAATAAAATATTAGATTGTTAAACTACAGATACCCGATTTGAATAAACAAATATTCAATTCCGTAGTCAAGATTATAAAAATTGTAGGTTATGTTCAATATTAATGTTCAATATAATATGACGTTCGTTTTACAATCACTGACAATCCAGTTTGTTGAAAAAGAATATCGGGATTATAGTCGCATCTATATAATCTTTAATTACTCGATTTAACAATCTTAGATATACTGAACGAAACTGTTTAGATATTTAACTCAACAATCTATTTCTCTCAGTGTGGAAATTAATAGTAAATTTGAAATTCTTTACAATCTTTAGAACAAATTCAGATTTTTCTTTCGTGGAACCACCGCAAAAATAAATATACGACACACGTGTCTTGATTTAAGATACCAGTTATCTCAATACAAGAGTGCATTAAGGCACTCGCGCGACTTATTCAAGCGTTGTCTTAAAAAAGACACTTTCGCGATATTTATTTTCGCATTCTGACTTATCTTAATATACTAAAAAAACTATAAGTAGTACTATTTAAGTGGTAAAACGTAAACCATTATATTACAGTACATTACCGTCGAATGATGAAATAATGAAAACTATGCAGTCAGATTAAATTTCCATTAATTTTGTAAGTAATTCAATGCGATATACTCCATATTTTCGTTTCTGCACTGAAAAAAATAATTTTACAAATTTGGCCAAACTAGATAATAACAGTTGGAAAAATAGGTAAAAATGTAAGTAATATGATAAATTATGGTTAGCAAATTTTAAAAATATGACAAATATTACCAAGCAAATGATAAAAATAATTATATAGTCTGAAAAATTATATTTTTTTCCGTGTGTAAACGTGTAATCTTATATAGATAAGACATTACTATTTCCAATGATAAAATTTACCATTCAAACAATAATTATTCAAACATAATTTTTCAACTGCACACGGAGAAAAATGTTATATTAAAAATGATTATACATTATGGTATTTCAAGGATTTGGAACGAAATATTTCTAAAATGATTATACATCTTCTATGCAATAAAATATCTTCTAGGCAAATTAGCTGTATTTTATAAGACAAATTTCTATAAAGTATAGTAATTTCCATAATACTAATCATGATATCCTTACAAAGCTATAAGTATGGTATTTTATAATGTAACTTTTTTCTACGTGCAAATTTACTGCTAAAATCGTTAACCATCGGGCCAAAGACGATTAATTAAACAATTTATCCCACGGTTTATTATTCTCAGCACAACCTTCATTTCATATTACCAAATGTGTGTGTCTATATAAAACTCTCGCAGCTGATACGACTCGTCATCAGATCGCACGATGCCATACGTAACGCGTTGTTGAAATTACACCAGGGCGTGCGTTCAAAACACAAACACGCTGTACATTAGACTTTCGCTAAATGAAACTTCAAATTGCAACGTCAAACAATTTACATATTTCATCGCAATGCGCAAGTTGATTGTTACGAGCAGCGCGATTCTTTGTAAGATTGAAGGGGAACGGGCCTTTGGGACGTAACGTTGATTGAGAGCAGAAAACAGATAATACAGAAAGCCCCGAGATCGGCAAATTAGAAGGCAGCGAGGAGTATCTCGGACGAAGATGAGGCGCTACGTCGCTATTTTCCGAAATGACGTATCGCACACCCATCTGAAAACCTGTTTCTGCGATTAGCGAAGAATCGAGAAAGGGAGGAAAACGAAAAAAAATGCACAAATTGCGTCAACGTCCAACGGCATTCGGAGCGCTGGGTTACGCTCCGAAATCACGCCCGGAGCAATACTTATGAACAATTTGTTGGCAACATTTGCAGCGAGATCGTGACGCGTCGATAACGCGCGCGATTACGGTCAACGCACCATTCGCGTGTGGGCCGATGACTTTTCTCAATTGCTCGATTTATGTTTGCCGTGTAGGAGTCGCTTTGCGGAATACGTATGCCCCTTCCCTTCTAAACTGGCATTAACGGCACATCGCCTTGCGTTTGCCAGGAAATTGGTCATTTCTTTTTTTTTCTCTCTTTTTTTTCGTATTTCGCCGAGGCGCGGGGTTCGACGCTGGCGAGGGTTTTATTGACGATCCTGGGGATTTCAGCAATATTGATTAGGAAAAGTCATGCGGTTCATTAAGGCGAAGAAATTAAAGGTGGTTATGGATATTATGTATGGTACTATGTCATGATACTGATTATACGTTGTTGGGTTATATTATATAGGGTTATTTGTGATTAATGAAATAGCAATTTTAACACTCCGGAGTGGAAGATTGGTTCGTTATTGATGTATGGTAGGATGAAGGGAAGGACGATTTTGAATGACGGAAAATGGTTACAGATTGGGTTTAAATAATCGCTTGGATTAGGAGGTATACGTGTGGTATAAGGTAAGAGCATCATTGTGCGATTTCAATTTCGTCGTTGAAATTCCGACTGACGTGTCTCGAGTTAATTGAGCTGTATTTTATATGAAGGCAGATAAAAATATAAATAGCCATTCGTGTATTTTTTAAATAGGATCCAAAAATTGCATATATCAACATACAAAGCATGTTTCTGAAGCACGCAATAAATCAAGGAGACGTTTTAATTTAAATTTGATCGACTTGCTTTTTATACTTTCAAATCAGTTGTATTTTAATGGAAATTTAATTTAATTACACTTCTGTGCACAATATAAATGAGTAACATTTTATTACGATGTGTCTTCGGAAAGCTAAACTTTAAGTACGACAAATTATTGCTTGTGATGGTATGTATAAATTATTAATAACTTTTTTATTATTTTATTGTAATACATTTCTGTTGTTTCAATTTCGCGCGGTGGTTAGTAGATTTAACGAACAAAACTATATGATTGACACTGAAATACAAATTCAACAGAAATATTAATAGATTACATTAATTGCTTTATATGATGCTGAAATTTGACGTTCAAATTGTTAATACTCGTAACTTATTATTACAATATGGAAATAATTCGATTTTGTCAAACGTCCTTTGTGCAAATTGAATCGGAACATTTCTTTGATGCATCACGACTCATTACCGTTATCCGAAAGAAATTCGAACATTGAATATCCGTCCAAAGGCAGACACGACTTAATAAATTAAAATAGCATTCCGTCAAGATCAGATCAGAAATATTCATTCATTGACTATGATGTGGTTTTGACAGTGAATCCCAGTCATCGTATAATACAAACTGTGGTTGAAATTGCGAAATTTTTCCAATACTCCAAGTGATATCAATATTTATAACGTCGAATTTATACACGCCAATAATTCCGTCAAGTATACAATGATATCAATTTGGAAGGAGTAAAATTGTAAGTCTGATTTCAGACATGTAAATGACATAGAAGATAAATCCGGTGTAAAAATGATGAATAATAGGGAAAGTACAATTTCAATTTGACGATACTGAAAGGAAACTGGACTTATACTTATAAACTTTGACCTTGTCCGATAAATTACATATAACAAATACAAACAATAACTTAAACAAAAATACTTTCAACGTAAACATAAGTTATTTTAATATAAACACAAGTACGTATAATGTAAACAAACATACTTTTACCATAAACATAAGCATTTTAAATGTAAACACAAGTAAATTCGTGAATTTTATATTACACCTAATTAGATTCTTAGCATAAGAGACACCGCTGACATTATTTATTATATCTACAATTTTTAATGCAGCGTTGATACACTGCTTCAGAATCACAAAAAACCTATATCATTAAGAACAAATTTAACAATGATTTAATTTTTATTATTTCTTCCAATAATGATCCAAGATTTATTATCACAAAACGATTGCGCAAAACGATTTCTAATGAGTTTTCTTTCCAAAAAGTACTCGTCGCAAAGTTTTATACATAATCTTTGCACGATTGAAGCCATCGAAATTGCAGACCAACTTGTTCGTATAATAACATTAAAATGCATTAAATGACTGCAAACAACGCCATCGGTTCATTTTGCTTGCGAACAATGGTTACACTAATGATGGCAATGTCATCGGAAGCGCATTACCTGATTGTGCTTATTATATCGATTCATCTAATCAAAGGAAGTTGGAGATTTCTGGCCTCGACAAAACTTCTGTCTGAATATTGCCGCGAAAGTGCAGCACTGAATATACGTGAGTTTTGGTACTTCATAAGTGGCCCATTAAATCGTCCACGTAGTCGGAGCTCGTCGCACACGAAGAGGTCCAAGGCTATTCTGAACAAACTTATACCGTATAATAATACCAACGACCGGATCGAATAATTATCGAAGTTGTCGTTCTATGGATGGATCGGATCGAGTCATTACCAGTGTCCTTTTATGCGAGAAACTAACCCATTTCCGTACCAACGTGACATCATTTCAAGCAGAACAATCATAACCACCCACTGAAAAGAATCACAACCTGGGACACAGACTGGATTGTAATTTGCAGTATCATTCTCATTCACCGATTGCATCTTTATATGCTGATGTTTGAAATGGTAACAATTATACACTGCTCTAAGAAAAATTTTTGTTAAAAATTAATGTGCCAAAACAGTATATACTTTGATGCGGTGTTTGTCAACAAAGAATAATTACCGTTAAAACACAGTAAACAATTTTAGGAAATCAAAACAAAATGTTTACAATATTTAAGGGTAATTTTTATGTGTTGACAAACATCGCATCAGAATACTATTTTAGCAGAGTAATTTTTAATAGAAATTTTTCTTTGTTTGCCTTTCCAAATTGTATTTGAAATTCTTGAATCGTAATTAGCTTCAGTCAAGTCTAGTCAATATTAAAATGAATAAAAATTCTATAAATTTGTAGTTAACGTATACGATATAATTGTATAATCTTTATAATAGAGTATATTACCATACTTAAAATGAATCGTATTACTAAATTTAATCGTCTTAACCTATTAATGTTAACGATATATTTCTATCCAAATTATACAATGTAATTTTCTTAATTAAAATATTGCTGCGATAGAGAGAAAATAGATTACATGCTAGAATTAAATATCCTGACAACATATTAGGGAGAATTTAGAATTATATAATTCGTTTTTAGTTCATTAGTCTTCTTCTTAAATTGTCTTATTTTATTACCATATTGCAACCATAACAATTGCCTTTGATGTAAAATATTCGACCGTTATAATTCCAATTTCATAATATTTCTAAGGTTACATAAAAAACAATTTTCGAGATAGTTGCAACGATGAGTTCGAAATTAAATAAATCTAAATTCGACAAAAATTCAGATTACCTTATTCTATCCTTATTTTACATGCCTTTACTATATCTAAAGTAGACAAAGATTGACTGAGTCAAAAAATTCTTTTCCAATATAAATTGACTAATTTAATTACACCAAACTACTATTTATTATAAAATAATTTAGTCAGAGTCAAATCAAAGTACCATACTTTTGTCCCTACGAATTTTTGTTTAGACTCTAAACAAATTTTTCATGAATATTCTAAGCATTTACAAAATGCTTGACGCGTAATATATGAAGTAAAAATAATTTCCGGAGTTGCCTTGTTTCCTGATTACTGCGTTTTCTTTTTTATTATTATTTCTGCTTTTTACAAAAATAACAACTTAATGTGCACTTCAAATTATAACTCGAAGACAATTTTAAATAGTATAATAGAGCGCTTGAAAAACATCAATAAAACGCATTCATATCGTCTACAAAGTGTCTTTATTACAATATAAAACTCTAGTACAACTCTCGCTAGTAAAACTTCATCGCTGTAAGGCGCGAAATAGTCTGAGCGTGGCTTTACAACTTTTGGATGTTCGCTTAGTTCTAGACAAAAATATACTTGGCACGCAATAAAGGTAAATTCATTACTACTTTTTGTACGTGAAAAAGTCCACGTCAACTATTCGGGGTAGTAAAATTATTATTTGAAATTGCTATTTTCGCGCCGCGTATATATACCGTTCGACAGAAGAAGTATAATACAAATGCGAAACTGAAGATAATTGAGTTGATCGAACAGAAAAAGCAATTCACTATTTGATATTCACTAACTTCAAGTAACATTGAATATTGAATATGTAACATACGCCAAAGTTTATAATAAAAAATATGTATATATATATTTCGTACTTAAATCCTAATATAATCTGATATTAATAAATTCGCCAATTTGACAATACATAAAAATACTAACATAATATATTTATAACACCGAATAATACAATATTTGTATCCCAGTGATATATATTTTATGAAATTGCTAAATGTTTAAACGTTTAAAATTATCTTTATGAAACAACATTTCCTTGAAACCCTTTCAGGAAAATTACAAACATTTACTTGAATTACAATAATTAATTATCTTAAGAGAAAATTACGTTGATATACAATTTTTAAAAAATTTATCAAGTCACAGAGCACTCGAGTTAATCACTTTTTTCATTTTTTAAGAATTCTATACAAACAGTACGTTTATTACCATAAAAAGCTTAGCAATTATATAGCTGACTAAATAAACTTTCGCATATAATAATATACTAATATAGTCATTAGTTTATGCATGTATATATACGTAATTAGGTATCCCGATAGTGCACATATTTGATATGTGTGCAAATGTAACTTTGCTTTCAGTATTAATTTATATAGACCTGTTTTGTTGAATTAACAATGAAAAATGTAAAGAATATAATCGCAAAATAAACTACTTACGTACACAGAAGATTTTCTTTGCAAAATTGTATTCGATCAGATCGTACAAATAATGACACGCAGGGTAATTATTATGCTATACAACTAATATCGAAGAAACTTTTTATTAAAAAAATATGTCTCACAAAATTTAATACTAATTTATTTTATACCAATGAACTCACGAACTTCGTCAGTTCCGTAATTTAATAAATTTAATTTTATTTAATAAATTGAACTGAAAAATATCCGTTTATCTGCTTAATACAATGCAGCTTTGTTTCCATGCAAAGTTAAATATACGTTTGTGAGATTTGCCATATACTCTGACAGAAGTGGATTGATAGTACAAAAACTAAATGCAATTTTATATTACAAACAATAATATATACAGGAATGAAATCATATTAAAGCATATTGTCCTACAATACACTAAAGTCAGCAAGCAGCTAATTATTATTATTATTGTTATTATTTTATATTACTTTTATTATAGCTTTTGCAATTATTATGTATTATAACTTCGCATACATAAAACTGAACTTTATGTGTTTTTTTAAATCTTATTTTTCACAAAGACTAAAATGAAAACCAAAACCAAATGAAAAAACAAATATATAGAATAATATAGTATTTTATATTTTAAAATTGGTTATAAAACGATATAATATACTGTCCTGTCATACACTGTAAAAACAGATGTCTTAAATTAAGGCATCTTTTTGTAGACAATTTTCAGTCGTTCACTTACAAACTCAGTTTGGCGACTTATAGTAAGACACTTGTAAGACGCCTTAGATCATACATAACCTCGTTTTCTGGCACTTATGGTACATTCTGTATTTTAACTAATAACATTAAAGATATTATTATAGATGTATAATTTCATTTATTTTTTTATATCAACTAAAATTATATATTCTTATTACTTTTCATAAATAAACACACCGAAAAATAATCAATTTCAATTCAGGCGTTTTTAAATAACGCCTTATATTTCGGTGTCTTAAACCTTCAAAATGGATTATTCGTAAGGCGCCTTTTCGTCACATAGTGTCTTCATTTAAGGCGGTGGTGTCTTAAAATAAGGCATTCAAAAGGTTCCTGTTTTTACAGTGTATGTGTAATAAAATGTAATATAAACTATAAATAATATCTCAAATGTATAAAGTCTTATTATAAATGGACCGATTATTGTCTGTATGTTAAATATACAGTAACGAAATAATAATAACAATATAAATGGTATAAATAAAAATTTGATCTTTGCGCGGTTAATCAGCATATCAACTATTCAATTATACATCCACAAAGTGACTTATCTAAGTCACCACATCCGTCTTAATGCAAAATATTCTGAATTATATTAAGACACGTCTTGATTAAATCGTGTCTTAAAAACGTCAAGTATATTATATACTTTTAACGTTGTAGACTTTTTAAACGAAATTCATCATCACGACGCTCGACAAGAACAAAATACAAAACATTTGCAACCAACCTAAATTGTGACGCGCTTAGTTAAGAAAATGCTAAAAGTTAAAATAAAAAAAACTAGTTTTTTTAGCGCGAAAACAAATGCCGTGAAATAAGCGCAACTCGATATTCTTGAAGAACAATCGCGTATTAATGACACTAAATCTTGACGTTACATCACGTACGGAGCAAATAAAGCGAAATAATGGAGGATCGATTGAATTATGTGTTGCAAGCGCAAAACAAATTCGACGCCACGCAAAGGAAGCAAAAAAGAAGGAAAAAAGAAAAAAAAAAGAAGAAGAAGAAGCAACCGCTCTCCTCGTTCTCCCCTAAATAATAAAAAAGAAATTCTTTATACTGCTTTCATTCTTCTGCATACAATATACTACCTATCGCAAACGAATCGTCTCATTAGACGGGACCGTATATGGCGGTCAATTAACATTTTTGCGCGCCGTGGGTTAATCCAGATAACGAACGTGGCACCGAAAGAAGGCTATATTTTGCGCAAACCACAACCGTCCCGTTAAATTTATCGTCAAATGACAATGTGTAACAAGCGCCCCGTTGCACTTTCGCGAAATTTCCTGTCGGGGTTTTTCGTTCCCGTCGATTCTTATCGTCAAAACCTGCGAGAAACTAGCGCCCGGATTATTTCAATTTGCGCGCAAACGCAAAACCACCGGCAAAATCAACTTCGCGCGCGCTTTTATCTTCGGAAACGCGGTTAGACAATCTCCTTAACTTGTTTCGCGGAATAATAAATAGCTGTGATGCAATTTCGCGCGCGATCAATCCGTCTAGAGAAGTGGATAAAAGTGGTATAATTGCGAGTTGATTGGCTTTGATGTTGAAAATGCGTCGAAGTATTCATGGTGTTTTTGGTGCAATGAAAAATCGCGCGCCGTTAGACTCGTAATGAATTGTTTGGTTCTTTTCTCGTTTCCTGATCGCGTGAAAAATGTATCTGGTAATAAATTGACACGTTATGGTTGAACGCTGAATCCGATACGCCATAAGAGAGCCGTTTCGGAAACTAAGATTCGTTGTTTTAGCGCAACGAACGTATCCAAACTGAATATTACGGGAAGCGTATAGCGAGCGCATGAAAAGCAGCAGGAAATTGAATAAGATTATGGTGATATAAAAATCACATGAAAGATTTACGGAAATTAAATATGCATTATAAGAGAAATAAATGGAGAACTTTGAAGAATTTCAAAGATAGCGCGGACATTTATTTTATCTGTTTTTCGTCGAGATCGTAACTCGTTTGAAATTTATTTTAAAAAAAGGCGCCTCTAACGTTTTAAGTCAAACGTTTTTGATTATTTACATTTGAAATTTTCGAGTGATACTAAATCAGTTTAACGCAACCAATTTTGAAAATTCGCATCGTTTAATTAACTTTCGCTCGAAGGTTCGTTTGAAATTGTAAAAAATACAACCGATCGCGATGATTTTTAATTAAATTAGGAATTCATTATTTATGACGAACAGAAATATATATATATATATAATAATAATAATAATCGAGCGTTGCCACGAAGAAGCATTAAATTAGAAAGTTCGAACCGATGATCTGCTACCTTGATTGCGTTCGGCTGTTTTTGGAAATTGTTTTCGTAATGAAACGTTTACGTTGTGGGAATTCTTAGTTGAATGCCCGTGGATGTCTAACGAATATTCACGCGAAATCCCTCCGGATCCGCCGGGCTTTCATTGAAACGCGCGATTAATACAAGGATATGGTCAATGCGATTCTCGACGTGCAGTGCAGTTTGACTTTGAGGGCTCTCGGCTTCTCCGGATTCGAAGGCCGCGTAACTCGATTCAATGGCAGACAGACCGTTGCACCGAGGATATCGCAGAAATAACAACGCTCCGCTAACTTCCAATTCGGATATATTGGGTGTCCTCATTATTCTTGTTATAAATTCACGCAAATCGTATATATATATATATATATATATATATATATATTTATATATATCTAAAGAAAGAGAGATAGTATGTGGGTATATATATGCTCGTAATACATACACGTACCTGTGTCTAGAATTTCATCCAAATAGTTTACCGAATTGTTTTAATCTTACAATACGCGGAGAGAAAAGAGGGCCTGTGTTTATGAAACGGGAATATTGAGTTTTGATAAATTGAATTTCAATTGGTCGTATGATTTGAATAAACTGCACTGCTGAAAAACATATAATACGCGTGTCTTATTTAACACACAAAGCGACTTAATTAATACGTCTAAATGTCTTAATCTAATGCAAAATATTTTATATTAAGACAGCTGGTGACTTAAATGAGTCACTTTGTGTCTTAAAATCGTGACATTTAAGACAGTTTGTTTTAGCAGTGGGGATTACGTATTTTTGACAAATAAGAAAAAAAAGAGGTTAAAAGTCAATAATAAAATTCACTAGGATGTCTTTTCGTCGTTTTACATTGAGAGAATTGCAACAGAAAATTGTACGGTTTTTAACAGTAATACAAAGACGCGTCGGTCAGATCTTGAACAATGAATGTTTGAACAGTAATGATGGTGATACAACATTTGTTCGACAACTTCTTAGAAGGAAAAATGTAATTAATTCAGTTTGTTCGGTATTTTATGTGAATTTGAAAATCAAAATCTCTATTTCAGCATATATGGTATTAGATTACTGTTTAAACAGTAAAATTTTAGGTTAGAATATTGAAACTTTACCTGTAGTGATGGTTTTTAATTAATAAAATACTTGCAGAAATTTTGAATAAATATTGTATAATGTATTTTAATAAACTGATTTTTTAATTATCAAGAAATATTGATATGACCAACTTACCGATTTTGCCCACGAATTGCAAATTGGTGAATTTTTCACTAAAAATTGACATTTTTATCTCTCAGTGTTCATATATATACGTATACATACATATATATTATTCTTCTTCGTACTTTTTAACAATTTTGTCGATTAATAAAGAATTTCTACTTTTTCCAATTTATATATATTCATTTAAATGGGATCATTCACAAATATATATAAATATATACAAACGTTTGCGTGCAAGTATAACTATATTCCTACAAAGGTAAGACCACTCGTCTGAATGTCAAATTGCCTAATTATTAAATGCGCATTTACATAAATTCTGATTCGTCAGATATATACGTTCAATAATTAGGCGATTTGACATTCGCGTCTGAAAATATATACATCTGCGACTACGTTCGATTAACGGTCACTGAACCAGATAATGCGCGGCTCAATATTTTTGTTATTCTCCCGTTAAAATATTCTTCCTAATGTTATCTTTATCAAAATCAAATTTGCAATATACCATAATTCAGTTTTTAATGCAATTAACCGCCACGACATTATTATAGTTTCGCGCGTAACTAGCAGGTCGGTTTATATAATGGGTTATATAATGTATATATATATATGTATATATAATAGGTTTATAATGTATTTTCTTTGATATCAATACCGTGAAACGTTGAGATTCATATAATGGTATAGTTTCAAAGCTCTAAAACAGAGTGGTGATCCGTCTGTCTAAAACTGCATGGAATCTATATGTAATGGTACCGAGGTTCTCATGCAATTGCAGGTTCGGGTTCCGCCCACATTAATCGTTTAATGTCGTATCTATAGCACGCAACCGCGCTGCATTTTGTTAAACAAACCTATGACAGCGAATTCAAATTATAAAACGACGTTACTTAAAAGGAAGATTATTTGATACGTTGTTGAAATCGAACATATATATATGTGTGTATAAAATATCTATCTATATATATAAACCAAAGGAAAGTAATTTAACTTTCATTATATATAAAGAAGTTATTACAGACGACTTCATTATTGTTATTACAGCAACATTAATTAAGCCAATTGCACTTATTGTATATACGTGTACTTCTCTCTCTCTCTCTCTCTCTCTATATATATATATATATATATATATATATGTATCTGTACCACTTAACTAAAATACGTACTGTGCAGTAATAATGTTGATCATCTTGCGTACTGTCAAGATGTATCATACAAATATTACATGACGGTATTGTTTATTGAGAACGAAAATTATTTCGGCATCGCGAGCAGCCGAGTTTTCAATTATTTAAGTTTTTCCTGCGAAAATAGAATAGCGAATATATCCACGCAAATAAATACGGCTTTTCTTGTTTGTTGAACTATACAAAACGGGGCAAAAAAAATAATATAGAATATATTGTCTGTTGTAATAAAATAAAATATTAGCATACCATGGAGATGGTACACAACATTTGGGTTAACATGTTCCGCAGCGTATATTCGCATCTACATAATTGTTGCTATAAAATGTACGCAATTTCAATTGGCGCGTAATATAAATGTAATTAGTGCAAACACTTATTAACTTAGTACGTAGTTTATTATTATTTTCAGTGTTATTATTATTTTGTTTGAATATTTATATTATTATCAACGTGAGCGAATTTCTCACAGGACCGCGTTTTATTTTCCATATCTTACTCTTTCGGACCGTTTTAAAGTTACGACGTAATTAGTGAGTTTAAGATAAGTTACGTAATTACTACAAATATGTACCTAGTTATAGTTATGTAATTGAATTAGCCAAGCAAACCATTTATGTGCGTGTGGATGTATTTATTGTGAGGACCAAGTAATAAAACGTAACTGAAAATTGTGTTTCGCGCGAATTTAAGACGCGACGCAATTTTGTATATGTACGAATTAAAATTAATTATTGTTTTTGCTTTGTTTGTAATGAGAGTTCTGTGTGAAACAAAACAGATATGATTTACAATGTTGTAATTGCGAAGTGCAATTTCGTAGATTCTGTTTTTTAATTTAGAACCAGTAAAAACTTTATAAGCTTAATATAAATATGTATATATACACTGAAAGAAATAATCCTGCAAATTTTACCATACTATATTGTAAACATGAGATAAAGGGATATAAGTAAACAAACATGATAAATTATGGTTGAAACTTCAATAAATGTGATAAAAATTACCTTACAATCTGATAAAAATAATAATATTTTCAGGTATTTATTTACATTTTTTTTCTTTATCCGATGATTACAATATTGTCTGGTAAAGTTTGCAGGATTATTTCTTTCAGTGTATAAATATATAAATATTGCCTCCGGTTGTTTTAAGGTCTTTTTTGAACGTCTTTGTTTGTTTTGAACCGCTTTTGGGCAGCACCAAAAATTTGTTTTTTTTTAGCAAACACTTAGTAGTATTTTTGGGATATTTTTAGTTTATTTTATATACTATTGCCAGATTTATGCAACTTCATAACGACCATTTGCAATCCATATATTAATATATGTAATATATGGTTTGAATTACAGAATCAGTTGGATGTAATCGTAATCGACTAAAGGAATAATCGTGCAAATTTTTACCATACAGCTGACAAATATAATAATATTTTCGACAAATGTTAATTTACATATTACGTTACTTTTTTCCACGTTCATTATCTAGTCTGGTAAATTTGTCAGGATTATTTCCTTTAGCTCATCAACCGATTCGCGTATTTAAATATATTATTTCCTCGACGCGTTTTCTTGATTTTCAAATTGGTCCAAAACAGAAATAAATAAAATTTTATTCTCGAGAGCAAAAATGTAAAGATTAGAAAAACATGCGATCTACTAAGAGCAAACAGATGAATGATATATATATATATATATACGTATAGAAAAGCGTAAGCACAGTCCTTGTTATACATATTCAGGATATATGCTTATACAAAAATGCGTGCCTGTGTCCAAGCGTTGTAACATTTTGTTTGATCTAAGGCCGTGACTTTGTTCAAATCACGTTTTACGTTATTTTTTATTTTATTTACATATTGAACGCAATATATTATTTATGTGATCAAATAAATAAAATCAAATATATTACATTAAACTATATAATAATGTATTATAAATGCCAGATTCTCTGAAAATCTTAATTTTCAACTATAAATATATATATTCTTATATGTGAATTAATTTTGGAGTTGGAAATGTTTATGTAAACTACTGACTTGAATAAGCCCGTATTATATAGATAAATAATAATAATAAAATTTATATATATAAATATATGCGGTTATATTGCTAACAAGCTACTAATATTATATTATATCTTGATAATGTGCAAAAGTCATTGAAATGTGGACGTAATTTAT
>JABFQC010003168.1:0-14590 GCA_022817085.1 Psilanteris sp. ZL-2020
ATATACATTTCCAGAAATGAAGCTAAACAATTTTTATGCATTAGTAAAGTATATGTTGCTTTTAAATTAATATCAGTTGTATACGAGTTTTGTCTAAAACCATACTAAATATAACTTATTGTTCTAATATTGTTAAAATCATAGATATAAAATAACTTATTCATATTTAAAACAAGCGTTCAATGTTGAATTATTAAGATGATAAACAGATATGACTGTATACGTACATATATAAATATATATATATTTGTAAATCAAAGACAGTATATATTATCAAAACATTAGTATTATTTATGACAGCTAGTACACGATACAAAATAAATTGCGCCACAGTCACAATCTTAAAATTTAAATTAAAACTCAACTATGTATATATTTGGGTTATTATCATTTTACTATGATATTAAATTAATGAAGGTTTCTCCAATGTATAGACCATAATTATTTTATACTTGATTCCAGAAAATACTCGACTTCTTAGAAATACGTATACCAAATATAGTATGAACTTCCTAGAATTAATGTATTTCCTACGCTAACTAAAAACAAATCATAATTATTCATTAAAAATTATAACTTTTCTTTTTATTGCAGCCCTTTTTGTCAGCATAAATGATATTGGAATTTGAAAGATTCTTGAGAATTTGCAATTATTGATTATTAATTAGTTTATTGAGTATATTATTTATATGTTCTATACACTATACTAATTCCGGTTTATTTAACAACGATATAATTTAAAGCGTGTTGTATTTATAAAACATATTATATAGACAAATTGTAGGGAAATGTGCAGAATTATTAGTTTTACGAGAAACGTAACGATAAAACGTCACAAAATTTAATTAAAATATCTGTGTAGAGAAAAATGATAATGACCAGTCGATTTTTATGTGAGTCAACCGCGGTGCAATATTGGTTAACATTATAATGGATATAGAAACAAAAATATAGTTTTATATTCAGCGAACATTCATTGTCAAGCAATGACCAGACCTCAGCCGTACCGTGGTATAACTGTGGGTCAACCCAAGTAAAAATTATGTCGAGTTTTTTGAGTGAAAACAACCAGATTTTTCTAAACTCTGACTAGATTTATCCCTAAACAACTATGCTGTAATTAAGTAGCAACGTCACGCTCTGTCAGCCTAGATTCTGGCCAGTTTTTAACTATTGTTATAAAAGTAAAATAATATATATATATATATATATATATATATATACACATGCAATTAATATTATTTTGAGGCTAAGGAGTCATCATGTTTCCTAATAATTAATATAATTTGAGTTTGAAAAATTTGTGTCATTAATAATTATTTCCAGGATTTGAACCCTCGTCTCGACTTTAAAGCGTGTACTCTAACCACTGAGCTACTATTACTTGTAGTACACAATGACAAAATAGACTTCTTAAGGCAAAAATGCTTAATACCAGTGATTATGTAATATTACCTAGCCAAAATATACAAAGTAAATCTAGTCTAGTAATCTTATTTCAGAACTATCCAAAATCTATTAAGTTTTTCTTCAAACAAACTACTACAGTTTTCTTACAGCAGTTATTAGGCAATAATTTTATAGATTTATCTAGACTAGTGAATCCATTCAAAATTTGGCTAGAATCTGGTTTAAACTAGGCAAAAACTAGTCTAATTTTTACTTGGGAAGTTTTAAAAATGATTAAGTTATAATATAAGTATAATTAATAAATTAAAAATTGTATACACAAAAGATATATATGTAAATATAAAGTATGCATAAACAAAGAGAAAAAAAAGAATTGACGCCACAAGTTCGCAGGAAAGTAATTTTGTGTTTTGTATTTTTCTACACGGATACTAATAAAATTTAAACAATGAATTATGACTTTAATAATAACAGTACAAGAAAATGTAATTTCTTGTAATAAATGATATTTGAGAATATTACTACACCCGCATTACTAATAAGAATAGCAGACTAAAAAGTCAAACTTTAATTAATATAAATTTGATTCTTAGTAAATTAAATGAAACATTGACTGCTAAATCCCTTAACTGCTTGAAAAAGTTACAATCGTAAATAACCTAATCACGCGCTGTTAAATTAACGCGAATATTGAAAAGAAACCTGCGCTTTTGAATGGATTAATTGAGACTTTTGAATCGGAATGTTTTGTTTCCGAGTCTTCGGCAACAGCTTAGGATATATAAGGATGGTGATGGTAATGCAAATGATTACATTTAAGCATCAAAACAGTCTGCCGATTTCATGCAACGCAAATAACACAGCCTATCTACATCTCATTAGGGCGGGTTGTGTATTACGCGCTATGACAAAGTGCTTTCTCGTAGATTTATGCCACAATAACCTATTTTCGGCCGTAAAAATAGATTTATTATTCAAATGTCATGTTACGCAAATGGGTCCTTATGGAAATTTGATTGTTGCTCGACAGCATAAGAACCTCTACCAGTAATTTACGTCGTCGGGAAACAATCAGCGAAAGATCTCGGTACCTGAACCTGTTACAAATATTGATCCCAAGACCTCAAATATTCAGCGCGTCTCCGATCCCATATTTGTTGCATTTTATGTCACTTTTTATTTATATTTAATTTCATACTGTATTATATAGAAGGTACAATCACGAAGCGACGTTATTCTTGCGTTAAATCAAAAAGGAATTTAATTGACTTTCAAGAACTCCATTTTTTTAAATGATAGATGTAAGAATAAATAAAAAAAATTATGTTAAATAAAATGTAAAATGCTATACTGTTGCACGTTGTATTTAAAAAAAATCATTATGACATTTCTCATTATTAATATTGTTATTAGTTATTGTTGATCTGATGGTATAGCAAGTTAACTTGGGTGTTGGGTTAACATTAAAATTCAGTTACAGGGTTTCTGTTCAGAACACTTATAATCAAGAGTTATAATAATAAAAATTTTCGATTTGACAATACTATAAAGTTGTGGTTTCCTCACATTATTATTTAAACCAAAGAAAATAAATTACAAAATATCATACACAGAGAGAAGTGAAAAGTTACAACAAAAGTTTATGAATATTTGGATACTTTGATAACGGACGTATCTTTTCTGTATTAATTTTGATTGATTGATTGATTGTCTATAGCTTATTTAACCCTAGTTATTATTCTATATTATAATAACACCATTTTAATTACAAATTAACTAATTAATTAAGATAAACAACATAAGCTGTATTCTTAAACTAATATTTATTACAATACTAGTTTTTGCAATTTTGTTTTAATTTAGGATTAAGGATAATAATCCTATATATGGAACTAAAATGACTGTAAAATTCATTTCAGACTAGAATATAAGGCAGTTTATATATAAAAGTATACTAAAAATTATAGTGACTATACACATTATAATTAATTACACACAACAATAATTATTATGTTCCTAATATATAATACGATTCTTACAATTTTCTCGAAAGACCATTCTTAGAAAGTTCGTATACATACATTTGTATCGTATATATAAATTTTTCGTTTTACAAGGAAAACAGAATTCCTATTACAATAGTTAGCTTTATTGAAAAAATCTATCTTGATCTGCATGTACAAAATACTATCATACAAACAATTTTTGCAAAAAATAATATTCAAGTTTTTTAATATGAATGTTGCTTCTTGTAATGACATGTCTTTATTAAAATTATGTATTTTATATATATTCATATATATAAATTATAAAAAGAGTTTTAATTAACGGACATCTGGAACGGCTTGCTCATATTTGAATTTAACTAGTGTCATATACATTTTACATTTAATGCGTAAAATTTGATACAAATTTTAATGAAATATTAACTTATATTTTTTCATATTTCACTACTTAAAATGATATTTTACACTGGATTATTCGGATAACATTTTATATCTAAATTTATGAATTTGTTATCATATATGTTTATAATAAACTATATGCAATACAAATATATGTAAGCTTTCATTTTAATGCCTTTTAATGTCATTAATGCACAATCATTGAGTTGTTCATTGTTCTTCATCGTAAATATACGATAATTAGACTTATACTCAATAAAGTATACTGTCTTATAAATGCAATTATTATATGTTATTATTACAATAAAATGTTTTGATTAATACAATCAAACTTTCATAGCTAATCTTAGCCTTAGATAATAAACATTTGCCATTCCATTGCAATATAAAAATTGACATAAAGTTTCTAATTACACGGAAAAATTTAAAACATTTATATTAACAGAAAGCATCAGTTAAGAAGTTGTATTTATTAAATTAACTATTAAATGCAGTTCACTGTTGAGAATTATATGGTTTCTTTTAACAACACTGTAAAAACAGGAACATTTTGAATGCCTTATTTTAAGACACCACAGCCTTAAATGAAGGCGCTATGTGACTTGAACGAAAAGACGCCTTACGAATAAGTCATTTTTGAAGGTTTAAAACACCGAAATATAAAGCGTTTAAAAACGCCTGAATGGAAATTAATTATTTTTCGGTGTGTTTATTTATTAAAAGTAATAAGAATATATAAGTTTAGTTGATATAAGAAAAATAAATGAAATTATACATCTATAATAAAATCTTTAATGTTATTAGTTAAAATAAGAATGTACCATAAGTGACAGAAAACGAGGTTATGTATGATCTAAGGCGTCTTGTAAGTGCCAAACTGATTTTGTTAGTGAATCACTGAAAACTGTCTACAAAAAGGTGCCTTAATTTAAGACACCTGTTTTTACAGTGAAATATTGTTATTTTTAACCATGACTATTATTTGTCAACTGATGCAAAATGCTATTAATTATTTAGATGTAGATTATTAATTATTATTAATAATATTATACATACCTTTACATAAATATACAATTTAATACATTTGAGTAAAACTACATTAATTTTGTAAAAGAAATTCTATTTATTTAAAAGTACATCTGTCATTCATTAATCAATGAACAATGATATTTCTCTTTTTAATAAATAATCTTTATCGTTGTTTTCTTTATTAATTAATCGTTTTCGCTCAAATTTACTACTATACAATTATATTTATAATATTGCAATTGCACGCAACTATTTGTCCATTTTATATCTGCATTTCAATATCAAGTTTAGGTGTTATTTATTGATTAATAAGTGTGTATTTATTGTGTGGTAAAAACCTGGACGTTTAATGAAACAACACTTCGGAAAGGAAACGCGATGAAAAATAAAGTTTCTACAAACTTACGTAATACTAGGATTCTTTTGGAAACTTCGAACGAACAACTTTTTATAATTGCGTTTAGTCGTACATGATTATTACGTTACTTTTAACGTTATTTCGTTTATTGCTATTCTCTTAATTTTTTCTATTCCGTGTATGTTCTTCTATCACGTTATAATTCCATTTCATTTCATTTACTTTTTTGACTGTACTGGTATTTAAAATTTATATTTTAATTAGAACATTATAACTGGAATATCAGATCATTTGAGTTTCTTGCTTTGCTAATCTTTGCAACATTTATTATGTCTACGAAAACTATACTTCATTCCCTATAAGAAAAAACTTTTTGCAATTAAATCGTGCTGTTTTAGTTTCGGCAATCTTTTAGTACTTTGGATAAATAATATATAACCATACAGTTTCTGTAACATATATATATATATATATATATATATACATATATATTATACGCTTGCTAAAAAGTAACAAATTTAAAACGTATTAATAATATTTTAAAATTCACTCATGGAACGCAAAAGAACAAATAATACGCGAAATACCATTTCAGAATTGTTATAACTGGAGCATATAATAATAGTATTATTTTACAGGCGTTTTTCAGGCATCATAATAAAATTTCATTTAAATGAATTTTATTCGCAAAGTTAAACATTCATTTTAAGTTTTATTTAATTTTTAAACAATTAAAATTGTCCGTATGATCATATGTATTAAATTAAACATGACTAACCTTTTTTTAAAAATAAAACCAGTAGAACCAAATTTATTGTTTATTAAATATGTTTTAGTTATGTATATTGTTTTTGTTCAGTCTGTATTGTGTTTGATAAAAATATCAACATTGTTAATAATTTTTAAATAATTCATGTCGAAACGATAAATTACACGAATTCTATTAACGACTAATTATGTTAATCGAAATATTACACGAGGATATGCCAAAATCGTATTAAATAGAGAATAATAATAGAGATAAATTTATTTAATAATTAATCGCACCGCAGACTATGCCATTATATTGATCATTACTTTATATATATAAATATTTGCTTTAACTACAAATTATCTTAATTAACATTTTACATTTCATTAACACGAATGTTTATAATATTTTTTAACAATTGTAAACCTAATGTCATATTTTTTCATTTTCATGAAAATTTTTACTGAGGTCGGACTGGTGTATGATGTTAAAAAATTCATTTTTGGTTTTTGAATTAAACTGAATGATTACATTTTTTAAAATAGAAACATGGTATTTGTAACCACCACAATTTTAGAAATAAAATACAAAAATTATCCGGTAAAATTTAATTTAATTTAAGTAATGTAATAAATTAAAAAAAAAATAATACATAATTAAAATAAAAACGAATGATAAAAATGTCAAAGATTAATGAAAAACCAATAAAAAATTAATTTCAATGAAATTATTAAACGATTATTACTTAAAATAAAAACGTGTTTTAATCAGTATCCATATTATAATGTTCATCATATTTTTTTTTTTTCAATTGGTTCATATAAATTAATTGAATCTCATAGGTTATTTACATAATACCAATTCCATGTCATAATAATTTATTTATAACAAAGATTAAAATTTTGTATTATTTATATTTTTATTTTTAATTGTATATCTTAAATTTTGTATTTATTTATTTTTATATATTAATGAAATATAAAATTCTCACAAGTGCATGCATACTACGTCGTTTCAGCTTGAACATATAAGCTGGAAAATTATAATTCAATTAAAGTCACCTTTTAACATTAAATTCATTTATTTTATGATTCATATTGCTTGAGTTTAATACACAATATACATACATTTTTCATGAATAGATGATTTAATATTTCTATTACAGTTTACAACAAATATCTGAATGGAAATGAAGCTTATACTTTATTATTAATATAATTTTGTTATTATTTAGTCATTACGTATGTAGTAAAAATTGTAGGCGTAAGATTTTGTGAAGAAAAATATCTATATATCTCCATACCGTATTGTCGAAGCTTATAAATAAATTTAATTTAAAAATTATAAAAATAATTAATTATAAAATATTGATGGTTTATAAAGTGAAAAGCTTATATTAATAGTCTTGTTCTTAGATTATATATATAATAAATTTCGATTCATTTCTTCGAAGATATCGTAATTCATCAAAATAATTTAATTTAAAATTTTATGTCTACGGTGTATCATTATTTTAATGCGAATGAATCTATAAGATATATGTAAAGATCTAAAAAAATGAAAATTAGTACGTATTTCATGAACAAAAATTTTTATAACTTTTTTATTACTCCCTTATGAAAATTAAAATTTTAAAATACTGCGTGATAAATCATCTTCCACGTTCAATTCTTTCTTCTTACATTTATCGGACAGAATATTTACAGAATTACAATCACTTAGAATCGTATTTCCCTCACGAACAATACATATGAAAAAGTGTAGTATCTTTTCAAAACATTACATTCAACATTTTTCAATATATTTTATATACCTTATTATGTTTTACGTAACGATCAATTCTTTTTCTTTAGAAAAACATTAGATTCTTTTTGTAGTGCCATATGGAAAATATCTTCAAATATATATCAATGGAAATTAAGTTTATTAATAAAATAATTTATATTGAGTTTATGATAACTGTTAAATTGACGCGGGAAATTATTTATTCAAAAAGTGCTGTACGGATGTATATAGATTATATTTCATTTATACGTTTGAACGTCATTTTTGTGTGATTAATTAATAAATTTTATCCGAGTTAATAATAAATTACACTGATAATAATAGAATACTTAAAATTAATTATACGTATACTCTTTATTCAATTTGAATTATATAGTACAACAAAAATTTCACACGTAATTAAAAATCTATGCTAACCTTAGCAAAAATTAATTTCAATATTAATTCAAAGTTGACGAAGTGTTAAGTTAAAGTTGATTTAACACTGAATCTGCTGAACATAGTATAAAATGTAATGAGTAGAATTTTCTCTACTTATTCATCAGTTCTAGTTAATTATTTGTAATAATTTTGCAAGTCTTGAACTAGACTAATAAAACTTTCTAGTAATTTATGTGAACAAGCGATTATGGATAAAATTTTGCATATAGATGTAATTATTAAACGGAAATAATTTCTTTTATTTCAAAATGTCAGTTATAAAAGTTTGCTAATATGATTATGAAAACTAACAGTTATCTTAAAAAAGTACATTTGTCATGAACATTAAACCGAATTATAGAAGAATAGCCAATGTATCGATAATTGATAATTTGATAAATGACTTCATTAACTAATATTGTCAATAGTTTTTACTTTTTTAAGTCAAAGTATAATAGAGCTATAGTGCTGCGTTAGACACAACGTTATGTGCTCGAGAGTAACTTGTTAGTAACTTGTAGTAACTAATCGTAGTAAATTAATAAGTTACTCGTTGTACTAGAAAAACTTGTCAGTAACTAATTTATCATTACTTAAAATATCTAACTTAACGATCATTGATTAAATTACATTGGATATTGATTTAACGTAAACATCAGTGTCGAGTTATATTTAGTGATTTTTAGAGTTTCAAATTTATGCGTTTGGAATAAATATGCATTTTAAGAAATTTACTCAAAACAGTGAAATAAAGTATAAATTAGTTTTGAAAATCTAACATCAATTATCATTAAGTAATACATATATTATATCCTATATGAAACCTGCATATGATTAAATATGCAATAAAAATTGTAATAAAAATTAAAATGTTTCTCAACAATATAATTTTATTATTTAATGTATTTTTGTATATAAATTGTTGAATAATTATTCATAATTAGTTAAATTTACTTGTATTATATTTTTAAATAGAAAATAAATATAATGTATAAAATATAAACTACAAATATGTAGTTTAAATGTTATTTTATAACTAAATGGAAACTTTATATTTATATATATATATATATATATATATATACATATATATTATTGTATCATTCGTTTCATGCAATACAACATTGCTTCTGACGTGGGTCAAGTGTTAGTTGAATAAGCCACTCAAATGTATCCTACACTATCTTGTACTATAGCAATTCGTTTCATTCATATTTTTATTTTTTTCATATCTTAAAATTAAATAAATATTTAATAAAGGGAATTTAGTGCCTGACAAGCGTAATATTCTCGAATCATTAAAATAATTTTATATACAAACAGACATAGAGATATATATTTAATAATATTATAATTAGAATATAAATATTTTGTTATTAAAACTTGTAAAAAACATTTAGCTTAATTAGACATACATTAGGATGTTTATGACGCTTTTTATAGGGTTAGATATCATTTTATAATTACAACTAATTACAAAGCTTACAAAATTCTAATTATTATTTCATCAAAGCCTTTATTTCTCGTTTCCTTTCCGCATTCTCGTTATCTTCTTCGAGTTATCGAAAACGCTCGTAAAATACTGAAGAAAGAAAATGAAAGCGGTAGTGGAAATGTATTGCGAGATTAATGTAAATCACGTTAATTTTAACCTTTGATCCTTGCTTTCACTTAAGAGTACGGTTTACAAATTCTATAAAGTTTACAGAACGAAGGATTTTAGCAACTCCTTTGTACAACAGTAAGTGAAAAGGAGAAGACCGAAACGTGCCCCAATTAGCTGCATTGTAAGAACTTACAATGTCGAAATTATTACAACATAAATAAATATGTAATTAAAAGTGAATACATAGTTGACTAATGTTTTGTTTAAATAAGCTACTGTATTACTTGTAATAAATCATTTTATAATGCGCGCGTTTTAATAACTTTTATAGAAATAATATTATATTTATAAAATATTATCGTCGGTAAAAATTGAAATAAAATAATTTCAATGTAGGTAACAAATAACAATTTAATGAACAATAACTTATAATCTAACAAATATGATTATTTTAAATTATTTTCAATCTCATTGCATATAAAATCAATTATATTAAATAAATAATTAATGCCAATATGATGACTTAATAATTAAGATTTTTTAATAATAACGTATACGGAAAAAACATTAATTTGTACAATTTTTATTGATTTTTTCCGTTCTTTAGAGTACACATATTAAAATAATAAATAAATAACGCGTAAAATTCACAGTATCTAAATTCAAAACATATATATGCAGTTCGAAGTTTGAATATTTATTGAATATTTTCATTATCGGTTTAAAATCCAGTTCATATCATTAATTTTACATAATAATTTATTTTCAGATCATTGTGATGGCATTAAATGATAGTTTTGTTACGCTAACAAAAACACTTTATTAACTGTATATTTGTAACCCTTGCCGAAAATTAATTAATTCCATTCCGGAACAAAAAGATAAATTAGAACATTGTATGCTGTAAAAGGATCTGTTTGACTATGCTGACTGGAGAGGGGCTTATATGACTTCTATTGTTCTACATGCAAAGCTATTTCTCACATAAGATTAGACGTTTATTCGATATTCAACAAACTGTTTCAAATTTGTATTTATTTCAAATATATCAAAGATTTCTCCCGAAAATGATTCGCCAACTCTTATTGCAAGTCAAATGTAATTTAAGTACAAACATTCATTCATTCCAAATTCATTGTTTTAACATTCGTCTTTTGTCAAAATTAGACAGCGTGTTGTGTAAAACGTCCCTCGAATTAGTACAAATATACAGTAAACAATTTTTTAACGAAATTATGCCAATTCATATAATTCAACGGACTGAATAATTATTAACAGCTGACTTTTGACTCACAACTATTATATCCGCAATTGAAAGCGAGTTTCGGATGATTACACTTTATTTTCCATTAGGGTGTTCAATAAATGCCATATGGCAGTATTTGGAAAGAAAATAGTACAATTCGGGGTGTTTAAATGAACTACTTAAACATTTCGCGTACGCGAAGAACGAGAAACTAAACTGGGCGTTAGCATGAAAACCACGTTCGATATATTATTCAAACCGCTGTTTTCCGTTTAAATCATTATATGGTGCGCTACAAAAAAATTGGATTAGTTTCTGATGGTACGAGTGTAATTTAAATTTGTAATTTTATATTGTTCGAAATGTTCGATGCATCAAAGTTCGGCACATTTCAACGAGCAGGAGCTTCATGCAAAATACAGCCGCAAAATCTCATCCGTCGATATATAATAAAAAAATATATATAAAAAAATGCTCGCTGCATTACATCTGACGCGGTTTGAGGCGCAAAAGATAAAAAAGAATTGCAACACCCGAATATATTCAAAGTTACTAGGTGCGAGCATTGCTGCAAAACAATTGACCTCATGAGCAAGGTAATAGCACGTCCCGTAAAAGGTACACTTTTTTTTCGTAATAACAACAACCGGAGTCTGGCGAACAATGTACGCCCTTCTATTTGTGTTATACGACACGCACGTTCAAACCACTTGAGCAATGACGGTACGAATAAAAGAAACGAGGCAAATAGTTTGCCAAATGATGTACGTATATATGCACTTGACATTAATGCTGCTTTTTTAAACCAAATAAATAAACAATGCGTATGACAAGCAGCGTTTTAATTGTAATTTTTATCGACGGCAATATACATATATATATATATATTTATATATTGTCAAATTTACGACTCGCTAATTAGTAAACCTTTGACCTACATTGTTAATCAATAAACTTAAATATTACGAGCATTGATAAGATTAATTGAGACGCGTTTGGTTATAAAAATAAAATCAAAGAGGAAACATTTTTACTATCACTCGTATGATTAATATATACATATACTGAAAACAATTTAGTCGATTTTTAGTGGATTTTAATACGACAAAGAGCACGCGGGTAAAATGGCGCATATAGAAATATTTTAAAAATGCCGTAATTAACAGTAACGATAAACTTTGGACAACTAGCGTCTTTTCTTTTAAAAATTATGACGTAAAACTCGACGATATGTTAATATAAATGCATAAAGTAGTTTTTTAAGCGATTATCGCATTAATAATGTTTATGTTGCAGAAATATATGATTTTATTTTCAAGTTGTAATTGAAAATAACGTGAACGTTATTTAACGTCACGCATTCTGCATGTTGAATCAACGTTATAAACGTAGCAGCGAAACATTACGTCAATTATTGTTTGTACTGCAATGATAGTAACGAAATTGTAATATAACTTAAAGACCGCCTTCACGTTTTTTACACTCAAAATTTTTTTATTATCAATTTAACGTTTCAGCGCATGCTTCTATATACGTAATTTACGATTAAAACAGTGAATTAAAACGTATCATTCAAAAGCGCAGCTTAAATAATGCTTTATGCAATTTCTATCTCATATTTATCTACGAGACGAATCGTTTTATTATACTTCAAAAGTATAAATTTGATATAAAGTTAAGTATATTATAAAAAGTAGCAGCTAAATTTAATATATTAATTTTTAAAAAACCGATAAGTGGATACAATGTGGTATCGACGTTATTCTAATTCATTTTCATTATACAATTTTTCCGTAAAAAAAAAAAAACAAAAAAAAAACTTGTGGCGTTGAAATAGACGAAATTTCATTACATAATGCATTAAATAAAAACAAACACAAATTGCGAACAATTTGATAGAACGATAAATTCGTAAATCAATCAAGTTGATAAAAGCAACAGAATAAGTAATAAAACGATGAGAAACGTTTTGTGCATAATGCGAGTGGAGGGAAGTGAATAAAAACTCGAACTTGGTAAAAAATACGACAATGGGAAACTAAAAGTCGGAAGTCGGTATATTGGTGTGACTTGCAACTCACCACACCATAACCTTCCGCATACAAATTATCCAATAAAAGCACCGCGTAATAATTAAACTTTTTCATTTATAATTTGCGCGATAATCAAACAGCCGCATTTAATTACGTATTATTATATAATTACATTAATAGTGGCATATTATGAACTGATGAGTATCGGTATAACTAACCTATACAACTCAGCAGACTGCAACCAAATTTATTGCTATAATTATGAAAGTGAAATATTTAATATGTTTAAATGATTGATAACATTCTCTTCGAATTTTGTTTAAGTATTATCATTTAGTAGTATTCTAAAATTAAACGTGTATTTCAATTATTTTTTTACGCAGAAAAATCATTCGATCCGTTGATTCAAAAAAAAGAAACAAAAAACAGCCGTCCGTAGTCATTGGCTAAATCCCATATAGGCTATGTTCGATAATTGACTGAAAGTAATTTGTTAAGAAAAGATAAACATATAAACTAGTTTGAGAAGAAGAAAGACCCACGATTACTGTCAATACTTTCAGTCAATTTCCGAACATGCCTATAGTAAAAGAGGGGGGGGGGCTTCACCCACGTTTAAAGTTGCTGTTTTAAACAATTTTTAAAATGTTTACAAAAGCTACACAACTCATGTTCAAATTTATTTTTACAGTTGCAATTACAATTTTGTTAAGGACATGCCTTACCAACTATTGCATTATGTATTTATTTAAATATAATATATATAGTACATTCGATTATACACTGTAAAAAAGGACGGTTAAATCAACTGATATTCACTTAATTTAACCGGATTATGGAGTTGTATATAATTAATTCCATGGTGAGATTGAAATAATTTCAAAAATGTCTTGATTTACCTATCAAAAATATAGTAGAATCAACCTCACGATGTACTTGATTTAAACATTATATGACGCTAATTTAAATAATCAAAATTTCTTGATTTTCTTGATTGACGAGACTGAATCAACCCCACGAAGTACTTGATGTAGATAAATAATAATAACAAAAAATTACTTTACTACAATTTATGATTTTTAATGGATAATAAATATCTAGAAACGCCATTCTATTTATTTTGCTTAGAATATTTTATTTGTTTATTTATATTAAATCGAATAAACAACATTCTTTCATTTGTAGAACGATAAATAGGTACATAAATAATGTTTATTAGAAATTACATTCGCATATATGATTTCGAAATTAAAAAAACCCAAGTCGTTAAGAATCGAACCACGTAACACAAAATACTATTACCTATCTTGCTACCCAATACGCAAGCACTCAATCCGCTAGGCTACCGCGTCGCTTTAGAAAAAGAAGTTTCCTTTCAGATACGCCCATGATTTCAAAACTTAAATCGAGTTACAATGATAAATGTCAAGCGAATTAGTTGTTTCTTTTTGTAATCAACTCAATACACTTTAGCAATATGGAAAACACAAAAATATTAATTAAAATTATGAAATTAAACAAATTTTAGCGTAAAGAAAAATTGTCGA
>JABFQC010003169.1:0-14588 GCA_022817085.1 Psilanteris sp. ZL-2020
AGTGATGACAATTTTACTAAATAGTTTGATAGCGTTGAGATTATCAACCAATACTTTCCACTGAGCACCCGCTACTTTCTGTACAGTAATAGTTGCTATTTTAACTTACTGCCATAGAAAGCACTGATTACTGCGCAGATAGTAACCAGTGCTGTGAGGATACTAATCGCTGCTGCAGATATAGCAATAGTTACTGTTCCGCGGTTTTTTTAAATTAGAATAGTAACCATTACTGTTCTCATAGTAACCAGAGCTTTCTACTTTTTTCCGTGTAGAAAATTGCTATTTAAAACACTAATTTGGAGACATTAAAGTAAAAACCTAAAAATTACAGTTTTTTACAATACAAATACAGTTTTTCTTACCAAAGTTTACTTCTATTTTTTTGTATAATGCTATTATAAACAGTATTTTTAGAATTTTGTTTTAATGTCGCCAAATTAGTATTATAAACAGCAATTTTTTAAGTTTAATTTTTTTGAGTGTGTAGGGGACATTACACGTACTTTTTGTCTCGCATTTTTTTCATCTACAAAATACGAAATGAAAAATGACCGTTATTTTAATACATATAGTTAATTTTCTTTTTTAATTAAATATATTTCGTGTATGGAAATTAATTATAACTACTTATTAAGTTATACAATATTATTATTGTGCTTTACAATAAAATTTATAGTTAAAAAACTCTGAACAAGTAATAAATGTTTGATGTTCATCTTAAAATTTTACGGTGTCGTGTGATACAGAAACAAATTTCTGTACATGATGAAATAGTGTAAAATATATTTTGTTATTGAAATCAAATCGACTGGGTTGATTGAAATTTTCTACTTAGGTATAGTCTATGTTATAATAACTGTAATGAACAATTGACTATTAAAAATAATTGCCCGTAATGTAGACTATTCTATCGGTAAAACGGAAATTTTTTATTTTAATTTTCTTTAATTGTTTTAATTGCGAATTATGCATTGACTTATTGCGAATGATTGATTTAATTTAAAAATAAAATAAATCAATGAAATACACTGTTAATTGCATGTAATATATTTTTTCATATTTACTCTGTATAATATCTTATTGTCATAAATTTACACTGTTTTTTACATATTTACAAAGCAATTTGTAATTTTACAGAATGTATATAAACTTTAGATTATAATACTTTTTCATTGAAGAAAAAAAATTAATTAAAATTATATGCATTTTTGTATAAAATGTCAGTCATTTTTAATCCTCTTTTTTTCTTGTATATTAAAAATACATGTCGGCAAATAGGAATAAATTGTAAAAATTCGTTACTAAATATTAAACACATTTCATTCGAAATACATTATTCAGAATCTGCATACGTCATAACTTAGAAACGATTCCACTTAATAACGACCAGCAATAAATTTCGAATTAGCGTCATTTCTTCTACAAGTTATTTCATGTACCTTACGAGTAATAAGTCTAAAATTTAATATATTTTTTTGCACGTAGTAAAATCTTGATTTCAAGTGAATCTTCGAGTGTTATTAAGTATGCAGTGGCAAGGAACAAGTGTCATTTTTACTCCAAAAATATACTCGAAGTAAAAAAAATATAGTGAACATGAATAATAATGAAACATATCCTCTCTAGGTATTTTAATTTTCTCAAACAAGAATTACCAATTGTCTATTTTTAGCCAAGTGAATGAGAACCTCCCCTATACGAATTAGAATTATTTTAAATTCATACGATATTACTTACACAGGACTAAAAGATTAAAGAATGTGTATATATATTATAACGAACCTTTTCGTATAATCGAAGTGTTGTCAAGGAGTTCTATTTCAAGCCATAAAATTATGCACCCTACTTAAAATGGAACGAAAATGTAATCGAAAATCATTTGCCGAAACTTCAACCGTTAGTGGGCAATTCGGCTATGGTAGTTAATCCATTGAGATTAGTAATCGAATGGTAAAGAAGGGTGAATGGCTACAAATTACTTCATTCGACGATAAGATGATGGCGACTGGTCCGCTTTCCCCTAAACAATGGTGTAACGCGGCGAGTTCATAGAAAAGCAATAATATCTTTTTTAGACGAAATACGCCCCATTGGGCCTGCGTCACTGTCAAGGGAATGCAACGGCATTAGAAGTAATTGTCAGCATAGTCTTGGTGCGGGTATTCGGTCCACCCTCGCAAAGATGGAACGTGTCCCCACAACTATCACTATAGTATGCAATTCCAACTTCAAGTACCCTCCATCTCGTTGCCACCCCCGACGCGACTGTCGCCTTCAGAATGACGTCGAGTTTGAATCTCTGCATCTGGGGGACGACTGAGCTGTGACAACTTCCAACTAACAAGTGGATGATTCACAAATCATATCCAATATAATACCTCTCGGCCGTTATTTATTTTCGAACTTCGATAGAGTATATATGTGATATTGACAAACGGATATATCTTTACGTTTCAATAAAATAAAAGTTTCATTTGTTTTATCGATGTGTGTGTATGTATATAAATGCGGACAAAATGTATTATTATGTATTCATAACATGTATATTAGTAAATGTAATTATTTAACGCTGAGGGATATATACATATATATAGTATCATGGAGAACATAATCGCAAAAATTTGACTGGTATTGTTATAGATACATACGCGACTTATACTTGACAATGTTTACTTTTAATATTATCGTCAAACTAAATGAATATTATATAACGCTGTCTTATATCTCTGATAAAATGTTTATTATGTTTCAGTTATGAGCAGACCTAGCGGAGCTTAATCGGAATAATGCGACACAATAAAATAGACGGACTTGCATATAAAGTGATACATTTTTTATAAAAATATAATACTCATGTATTAAACGAAACTTATTAACAAAAGAATAAATAATTTTTGCATTATTTAAATGATATATATATTTATATTCTATTACATATTTTATGTTTTATTTGCATTAATTTTGTACACGTTTATAAAAAAAAAAAAAACAAATTTTACAATTTTGAGAAAAAATAGAGATAAAAAAGAGATCTGCAGTGTACATTGTCTTTTTCCTTTTATCTTTTCCAGTTTATCACTGGATCGTTCTGAAATAGAGTCTAGTGTGGACTGCATTGCCTATCTTCAAAATTTATAATTGCATTACATATAAAATTGTTCAATCAAGATAAAGTTCGCAAGAAATTACATTTGCGATGAACGACCAATCTAATGTAACAAAATCGATTGCGGTCGGGTCGGGTCTTATTGTAGATTCATCTGTAGATGGTGGAGATATTTTCGTCCGTGAATCACACAAGCACCGAGGTAGGGAAGTAGGTGTAGATATGGGACGCCATGCGGAGACTTCCATTTCCGTCGCTCTTGGATAAATTCGTGCGAATAAAAAGAATTAGCCATAAATCCTCAGCGGGTCGAGGAAATTCGCATACTTCTTCCGCTGTTTAACACTCATTCTTCTTATTCTGGTCTTTCGTCTTGTTCTTAGTACAATCTTTTCTCACTTTATTAAATAGCTTTGGGGTACGAAAACGCGCTTCTACATTTTACTACATTCTTTTTGGTCATTCATAAATGTGAACGTTGTGCGTATTTCGACCGGACTATTTTTATATTTGAGTATTTCTGGAAGATGAAGCTGCTTTTTATGGGTCGCAAATTCATAAAAGTGATTTATGTAAAATCCGAGGAAGTGTGAAAACCATTTTTAAAGATCTCGAATATTTCATAAAATGTAAAAAAATGTAAATGTTAAAATTAACTTGAATTATTACCACGTTTGTATTATATACATTTAAATGCCGAATCATGATTTTGTTTCGTCAATTCATAGTGATTATTGAACTACAAATTTATATTGTACATAACGCTTGTTATAAGAATAAAGTACAAATTTGTAAATGTTTTAGAAAATTGATGTACATAGTTTTAACTATTATAATTAAACCAATTAGAATATATACGGAGAAAAAAATATTAAGAATTACTCTTCAAAATAGCAAATTTGTGACAGTGGTGTTCAATATTGAAATACTACATAAAATATCGAAAACTTTAATAAAAATACACGTAATTTTTACTAATTTTATAAATATTATTTCACAATAAAACACTACTGTCACACATTTGATATTTTATGAGTAATTTTTAATACATTTTTTCTTTCCGTGTACATGCACTGTCAGATAATAAACGTACAAAAATTACTTATTCTTTTAATAAGAAAGCTTATTATAGATTTCTTAGAGAAATGCTCCTGTTTGTATTTAGTAAAACAGTTATTAAATTATAGGAAATATAAATTAATCTCGAAAAAGTAATAAAAATTATATTTAAAGAAAACAAAAATAAATTGTCAACTACTATTGATTTTAAATTGTGGTATCTTTCGGGAAAATATTCGGAAAAAATATTCTAGTACATACTTACATAAATATGACTATATACTTGAATAGTCAGTCGTATAGCAAGACAAAATGTATTATCAAATTTATATTCTTACAGATAAATTTATAGCCGATTAGCATTAATAAACACAAAACCGTTGCTAGGAATGAAACTATTATAATTCTACTCTATTTTACTCCTCTATATTATATTCATTTTTTGTTTTACAATAAAACATACGCAACGGAATAATCTGGAATTTGAAATAATCGACGATACGGTGGCGCATAGAAATTGGTACTAACGAGCTCGCAGAACGAGAAAACTATGAGATAACGGGTCGAGGAATGTTACCCCCAAGAGACAATACGATATGGTTTGAACAATGACTCGCCGCAAGAGATCGGTCAAGATGAATTTTCGTTGCAACACATCAGGTACAATTGGTGGTAACAATCGGACCACGTTGCCTCTATTCTTTGCATTTATTTGTACGTTTACATTCACTGTGTGTTTCGTCACCTCCGGCACGCATACGTATCCAAGTGCATGTACTAACACCGTCTCCTTACCCCCGCACATTCGCACACACACACACGACGAGCAATTCACAAAGTGGAATTTCGCGGACGCCGAATGTTAGGATCAAACACGCCAGCCAATCCGCGCTCGTAACGAAATGCATGTGTTATCAGGCGTAACGTTGCTGAGACTCCCCTGACACTGAGCTCGCGAATCTCGACTAAATCTCACTGAAAATGAGAAACGAAGCTTTTTTTTTCTTTTCTCTGTTTCTCTGACTGACTTTCTATATAGAAGACGCTTTTCTGAATATCTTTGACTTTATAGACGACTATGCAAATTGAATTTTAAATTAATACCACGTCTTTTTGCTATTTATTTTGAATAACACTGGACATTATATAATAATAGATATTATGGACAATAATAAATAATAATAATAAATTTCATTAGCAGTGACGCGTCTTCTAATTTAATCGCACGTTTTATTTGACACGCGCGAATTCGTTATTTGGATAACACAGCGCAAAGTTTGTTTTTTGTTAAATAAGAATGAGACACTAATCTGACACCAGTATTTTGTGAATGGACTTGTTTTTACGACAACTCGTATAGAACGATGAAAAGTGGATCTTATACAAGAATGTTGAGTGAAAAAGTTGTTGGGATAAGAAAACTGAGCTATCATTAATTATGTGTAAAGCCGGCTTTGCCCTAAAAAAAGTCATGATCTGTATTCGGCGGGATTAAATGAGAATTATATATTACAAGCTGCTGCAAAACTAGCAACGAGCGATAAATTCAACTCGGTATTCCCTGTACTGAGATCAACTAGAGATGATTATAAAAAGTGACCGAGAGATGGAACAAAACCTATCCAACTTTCTCCAAATAAATTTCATAGCGAACACATTTTCACTTGTAAAACCACATTATACTAAGTTAATGACATTTTTTTAATTACATAATTATATATGACGGATGCGAGATTACGGGATTGTTTATTAACAAGGCAACAAAATGATTCATAACGCAATTGCTAAGTAGAATTAATGCGGCGTAATTAATTTTTAAATTATTTCACTCGCTGTGAATTAACCATAGATTCGCTATAATCCTAGAGTAAATTTAGTTGATAGGAGGTGTTGATTGTTATCAAATCCTTTATGTTATGTGTTTATAATACAAATTTCACAAGCATATATATTTGTACCTATTATGCTGTACATCGTTAGTATTAATCATTTGCTTAATAAGGGAATATACTAAATCATGATTAAAAAGTATAATTACAACCAATTCGTTCGAAACAAACTCCTGATTAAGTATCAGAATTATCATGCGAAAATCACGAATAATTGTAACAATAATAAATTCTATCTAAAGCACAGCGGGTACTGTCCCTGCTTTTTCCATTTCACGCTTAAACAGTAATACAAGAAATAATCGTTAGTTAATCAGAAAATGCGCAGAATAGATGTGTTCTTTACAAATTTTGCTTCATAAGTGAATCAAATCATCTTCGCTTCTCCTTCTTTCAGACACATATTATATATAAATATATATCTTTATATAAAAGTATGTTTATATGTATATTATTTGTATGCGTATATGCATGTACGCGTTTACGCATACATGTGGGTACGAGGTATGTATATGATAATGAAGGCGAGGGGTTGCGAGACGTGAGGTATCGATACTATATCAATATGAAATACAAACAGTGGACGCATGCGGCGGTTAGCTTTGGGAACTCTCCGGTCACCAAGGAAACCATGCGTACCCTTGTGAACTGACGACACACGAAAGTCGTCCTGTATTGCCTTTTCGATCACGATCAAACGCTAAACGACAGGGAAATTGACGCCTCGATTTGCCCCTGCAGGATTTCTTTTCCTATCCGCTCCGGGTCAAGAAGTTCGACTACGAACGTTTCCCCAGCATCAAGAACGCTTGACTTTGAACTTAGGTGTTATCGGAATTTTAATAAAAGAAAAGGGCCCTCGCAAAGATAAAAACAAGAGCGATCTGGAAATATCTGACGTCATTTAAAACGTCAACGATACACGCGGGTCAAATTTACATGATATAAGGAGAATTCTATTTGTGTGAGAAAGTTGATTGAAAAATAGTAGTGTTGTCAGCGACTCAAGAAAGGGAGGGAAAATGTCGTTACCCGATCGCGAAGTATATTGCTATGGCGAAATAGATTCGGGAACCGTAATATATTTCGGAATTTAGAAATAAGTTGGTGTAATCGGAGCTGTTGTTGGTAATGGTTTAAATTTCAATATTTACTTTTTCAAAACTATATATATTCGGTTTATTCGTGTTTGCCGTATTTAAATCTCTCGACGCATTGAACTCGTTTATGCCCTTTAATTTCTCGAAATTAAATAAAAGTTTATTTATATAGAAAATTGCATTTGAAAAGTTTGTATCAAAACACAAGCAGAAATCATTTCGTTAAAGTAGTACGCTTCACAGACGTTACCAATAACTTTTACAAAAGATCTGCGATATCAATTTTAGACACCTTTCTCAAACTTTTTGTAAAGGGTTGTCTCCCAAGTCGAAGTTACGTATACAGAAGTAGATGTGTTCCATTGAACAGTAAAAAGTTTTTATTACTTTATCCAGAACATGTAAAGATTACACAAATTTATAACAATTGAAATGTTTCTTTTATTGTAAAGTGAAAGCAGCTGTAAACTAAAATAAATAAAATTTATATTAATATTGACTAATACTGACAACAAAATTAAAGTTACTTTACAATTTAAAGAAATGAACAATTCAATCCAATATTTAAACAACTACGATGATTTATATTTCCAATATGATTTGTCAAAACTTTTAGAACAAAATTTCGGTTATTACTTTTTAATATTTTCGATTTTCAATAAAATCGTATATCAGGTATAAAATTAATCACTAAATCTTATACCTTGACAGCTCGTCGTGTCTATTTAATGCATATATTATCTATATTTGGTAAAATATTTACTGTCTTTTAATTAGAATCTTATCATAAGAGACCCATAGATTTCGTATGATTAAATTAACTACGACATCATACGGTAATTAAATGATATACAAAATAACACATAATTTGTATTAATAGCGACGTAATACGTTATTGAGTTCCACGCCCTTGTGTTTAGCCACACGAACGTCATGGCGGTGATACGATGAAAACAAGGGTGCGATCAACGCATTCCACGCCTCACAGTACAAGCAGTCTGCTACTAGTGTTGTACAGACAACTTGTTTACTTTATTCCGCATTGTTGCTTCGAGCCTTGTTAATGGACAGCAGAGGTATTTTTTCTACGTGCAAGGGTTTGCATATCTCGTGATTTGCACAAGTTCAAGTGTAATAAATATATGTAATGGGAAAAAATGTCGTACATGCCATAATTTATGACCTATCGCGTATATAAAACAAAATCTCACAAGCATCAAAATGCGAAACTATAAATAACTATATAACTATATAAGTATAAAACCAAAACTAAAAAAAACTGCATTGACCGTTATTCAGCGATATGTTCAGTAATATGCTACTGATATTTCTTAGTATTCTAAAGGTTACAAATAAATCCAATTTGTTTGTCTTTCACGAATAAGAAATAATTAATATCAAGTATAATAGTATATATTATAATATTATAATATAGTATAATAGTAAATACAGTTATACGAAATTATATTTGCTTCAAGTATACAATTAATAATTTAATCAGAGACACACTATTTCTCAAATTACATTTTATGAAACTATCGTTTTCTCTTATTCTCAACGATAATATGATAATAGTTTAAATTGTAATTATTTCATTCGTATCATGAAATGTAAGACGGTTTCCGAAATCCGTAATAATAATCAGAATCGTAATAATAATAAGAACTTACCGGATGTTTAACAAGACTCTGCCAAGAGAATTCCAAATCCGTCACGTTGGCTGGAACCTTGACAACGAATTTCATTGCATAGGTGTTAATCACACCCTCTCTTACATAGAATAATTCAGCTTGAAGCCCTTAAACAATAGAATTTAATAATCTGTTAATAATGTAATGAAGTCATTTCAAATTTAATTTAAATTTAAAATTATGGAATTAGTAAATTAAAATAAAACACCGCTATTACTATTTTAAAATTAATTGATCATTCTTAAAATCTTCTACTACTTCTAAAATCAATCTTTCTTTTATAAACTGTAATTCCAAATAATGGTAATTAAATTAATAAAACTGACTGATAATATCACATCTCTTGGCTTACTTTATATGTATTTGAAAAAAAAAAAAAAACAAAATCGAAATTATACGTATTTGCAACATCAACTATTTTTCATCTTTTTAAACAAAAATTTATTTTTCATATAATACGTACAATATTAGTTTTTAAATACAAATATAGTTAGTACATGATTCAAATTATATTATATTAATATTGATATATACAATGCTTGTCAGATGATTCATAATTTAATTATTCTATGCGCTGTGCTGAGATTAGATATATTAGATGTAATAGAAATTTAGATGTATATCAGAATCCTACTTCAATGACAAAAAATCACATTAGCCTATATTTAGACGACAAATCTGGTATATAATTGCGATGTCGCCGAAATAAAAATAAATTAAACCTCTATTTCGGTTACATGTCATTGCAATATATCTGTACATATTTTATGTATGGTTATATATTATTACATTATTTTATCGTCGTGATGGAAAATATGGTGGGACAGAAATACGAAAATGAAAAGAAAAGTAAAGAGAAATATAAAAGTGTGGGTTGCGGGGGTAGGGGATGGGATGGGAAAAAGTAAGATACTAGAAATCAAGAAAGAGATGAAAAAACATTTTGTACACAATATAGAGAAATAAAAAGAAGATGAAGAGTGGAAATTGAGGAGTAAAAATCAGACAAAAAAGGAAGAAGAGAGAGTCTATTAAAACTAAAATAAAAGAAGAAGAATGGGTACAACATTCTAGAAATTTACTAGAGGGATATTTTCAAATTAGTAGGATTAAGAAGTAAAATTGAGAGAGAGAAATTTAGGAAAATAGTAATGACAGAACTAGAAAGGGGCATAAAAACATGCAAAAGAAGAAAGCGACAGGAATTGATGGAATTTCTAATGAAGCGTGTATATTCAGATATAATTAGAGCTGGATTAGAAAAAGAAGTTGAAGAAAATAAAATATTACTAGGTTATCAAGCGAGCTTTCGTAAAGCTATTGAAAATATATACATTTTTCATCGCATAGCTTCAACAGTAAATGGAAGAAGGACGTCTATATGCTACATTAGTTGATTTCAAAGCCGATTTGGACAATGTAAATAGAGGAAAGTTATGGAAGATAAGACCAGGGAATAAGTGACATTTTAATCAATAGAATAATAGAAATATATGAAGAGACCATAGTAAAAGTAAGAATAGGCGATAAGACAATGTTGTAATTTTGGACGTCAAAAGGAATAAAACAAGGATGCGTTCTGAGTTCAATTCTGTTAAATTTATATATAGCATGATAAGAACAGAAAATTAGAGAAAGGGGAATAGGATGTGTAAAGGTTAAAGACAGAGGAATATGGACACTAGCATAAGCGGATGCCATTTTCTTATTAACAGAGAACAGGGAAGGTATGTTAGATATTTTGAAATATTTGTTATTTGTATGTTAGAAATTTGAAAATATGCATTAAAAGACTATAAAGTTAACTCTGAATAAACCCAAGATATTCAACAAATGGGAAAGAAAAAAGAAACTTAGAAATGAGAGGGTAATAATATGGAAAATGTATACACATTCAACTATTTAGGATTCACATTCATTAAAAGAATAGATAAAGATCATTTAAAATAATAACAAAGAAAAGGAAAAGTCGCATCCAAAATAGTGTGGGGGTCAAGAGAAAGAATATGTAGAACAGTCTTTGAAATAAGAATTAAGAATGTGATTATTTGAAAAACTGGTAGTATGTCATGATTTATGAGGTAAAAATATGGGGTTGGGAAGAACAAAGTGAACTAGAAAAGGTAAAAGTAGAATACTTGCGATGGATACTGAGATTAGACAGATGAACTCCAATAATTAATAGTTACTACTTAATAATGAGGGACAGACAGCGAAAAGTTGGAGATAAGATGGGGGAAGAGAGCAGATATGTATGATGACATGTTGAGGAAGGAAGTAGAGCAGAAAATTATGAAAACATGTTGGAATGAAGAAAGAAAGGGATAAATGAAGAGCAGGTATAAAAAAGATAGGGAAACATATTTTAATAGAAATGGATGGGGTATAGTGAAAATAGTACAGAAAAAGGAATAATGTAAACTTGAGGGAATTATTATGGAAAAACAGGTACAAAGACAACTTGCAGAAAATAGAACACAAGAGTCAAGATATAATGCAAGATTCAAATGTGCAGATAATGGGGAAACCTGAATATTTGAGACGAGAAAAAAATTGGGGGGGGGGCAGGATTAGCTTAATGGCGAATATGAGATGATAATAGAGGGCTGGAACAGACATTGGTTAAAAGAAGAGGCAAGGAACTGCGTGTACTGTAATGAAGAGAAGGACAATTTAGCCCATTTTATAAAGGATTAAAAGGATTTGTTTAATAGAATTGAAGGCTAAACACACTAAAAAATATAATAGTTATTTAATGATAGAATAGATGGTGTCAAAGTAGATATTTTGAGGGTTTTAATCAATGAGAGGAAAAAAATAATTATGAAAAAAATTAACAAATAAGAGAGAAATAGTTAGTGAATGTGAAATATAGACCATAGAAAATTTGTTTGATAATAATAATCTATGATAGAAAAGAGACAGTGTCCAATGATATGAGATTAACTAAATTATTTGTTAAATTATTTATCATTGGTAACTTAATTTTAGATTGTGAAAGAGTTTAATATATTATACGTTTTTCAAAGTTGAATGATGAGTGAATATTTTAGTATATAATTTTATGTAACAACTAAGTCCATTTTCTGACTATAAAAGTCGAAATAAACTATTACATTATCATATAATTAAACAAAAATATATTCATCAGCTATTATAACTATCAATTATAATTTCTATTTTTAAAATTATTTAATCGGTAATTGTATTTCAATCCGACTAATTTCTCACTTTAGGAGAATATTATCTAATTAAAGATAAGATTTAAATTTTTAAGTATAATCTGAACTCGTTTTTGAGATAATAAAAAACATTTAGACAGAACAATTTATTATAAAAATTAAATTTTTCTAATGAAAATATTCTCTCATTGATAAAGAATGGCTTCAATCACTTAAAGATAATAAATATGTTATTAAATAATTCTGAGTTACAATACATTAACAGCGGAGTTAGGTAAAACATTATTAGGTTTAACAAATTAAATTACGATTTATTTAACCTCAAAACAGTTTAATGAACTGTATATTTAAATCACTAGACAATTTATTTTTTAATAATTAAATATATAATCTCAAAATTAAAAAATTCCAGAATTACTAAGCCTATGACATGCTTTATTTTATATCTTACAAAACGACTTAAGGGGTTCTCTATATAAATAATTTTTCGTGTAATCGTAACGGCCATGCGGTTAAGAACTTCGTCTTCTATATTAAGATTGGCAAGTTCGGTTCCTGTTAAAAATTAAGATCTAATAAAAGAATCGAAGACATTTTTTGTCCTAATTTAAAATGAAGGTAACTATAAATTTTGCGAACATTCAGCAAACTGAAATTGAAAATTTTTATATTTAATTTATGAATTAAATTTATAATTGAACACATGTTTATGGAGGTAAAGAAACAAGAGTTTAACATAAATAAATTTAAATTTGTTATGAAAATTACTTTCTTATTATAAGAAAATGTTAAATCAAACAGTACTATTTTTGTTACTTCATTCAAATTCTTGGAGTACCGTCTAGTTCAAATCAATATATATGTATTGTCCCCCAAGACAGGTTATGTGATCCGCGAACAAAAACGTGAATCGATAAACTGATCAACCGAACGCCGTGCGATGGACCGTCGATGACCGATTTTGCAGTATAGCGACGCGACGCCACGCGATGTTGCGCTCAGCGGAGTAAAATTTCAAAAAGGCTGTTGGCTACTGACCGAAAAACGGAAGGATTTCGTGCGCGCTCTCCCCGATTTTATAACGTTCTTTTCGCTGATTTTCGCGTGTGCTAACGTGCCCCTGTTGCTCGCCAGGTTCGCCGAGTGCCCGCGAAACACGTAAAAATTATTTTTTGCCACATGTGCGCTCGAAATAACCTTTCTCGTGCTTGTGGAATGGGCGCGAAATAAGTATTTGGAAACCTTGAGCGAATAGAGGGCTCGAAATTATGTTTTCGCGTCCGGAGACATTCACTTTTGCGCCCGTGACTTTCATTTCTCGCCCTGCGTTTTATGTTTCTAGCCTGCCATAGCAGCGCCACCACACCGCACAATTAATAAGTTGCATTAATAAATTGCCACTGTATTTCGTGTACGCAACGGTCGTTAAAAGTTCGTGCCAACGTTATTTTTGCGTTTATAGATATTTTATTTAGTATATTTTATTATATTATATTTTTTATTCAGATAAAAATTAGATAAGAATTATAATAAAAGACTGAATAAAATAATTAAAATTATTATTAGTTGTTTAATTCTTTTAAAAATTTGTTTTGTTAGTTTAAGGGTTAAATAGTTTAGGGGCTTTACCCCCCGACCCCCTTAGCTCGCTTCGCGAGATTTACACGCTTCTCCGAATTTGTCCGCTATATATATATATATAATATAAACCCGGCCTTCAAGTCCCAGTACCAGAACAGTCTTCCCTTCCTGTCGGGCTTAAGTAACGACAAATAGTAAGTTTTATTTAATTTTATTCATTTATTTATTTGCTCTTGGCACCGTGCGACACTTGTCGCACACATTGACCGTGTTTGCGACGCGGATTATTTACCCTCACCCTGTTTAATAAATAAAAAAATAGTTTTTTATTAATATTTATCGTATGCGTCGACAAATTGGCGCCCAACTTGGGGCCCATGTAATCGCCACACGGATGCGCATAAAAGAGCAATAAATAAATAAATTATATGAAAAATTGTGCTTTGCCTTGTGCAATTTTTCACCCCTTAGATGCCTAAAGGTGAAAATAGTTAGGCCACCAAATTGAATTTTTACGACAAATTGAATGTGACGTACCAGGAGATGGCGCCACTCTCATCTTGGCCGGCTGACTTGAGTCAAAAACACCGAAAAAATAAAAGTAAAAATAAAGTGATTGAAATTTCCTTTAAAAAAAATAAATCAATTTATTTTGTAAATAATTATCCTAACTATTGTATACTATTGTATAAAAATATTATATTGATAAAAGTAACGTATTAATTAATTTTTGTTTTACATACTGTTTTTAAAATCTCTTAAGGTGAAATAGAAACCGATTAATGTCAAATTAAGAAATTTTAAGAAAAAACGGTTATAACATAATTATATACCATAATACTAATTTCAGCCGACTTTATCACTCCAGAAGAATAATATTTGTAAATAAAATTATTCTTTTACAGATTATTATAGATGGAAGTTGTCACCGCGTTTTTGAGGTGTGAAAAATACGCCGTGGCAACTTACAATAAAAC
>JABFQC010003170.1:0-14586 GCA_022817085.1 Psilanteris sp. ZL-2020
GATAAAAAGTTCATCCTTTTAAAGAATATAAATTCATATAAAATTCTGTACAGATTAACGTTTATTTTATCAGCCATTAACAAGTTAAGTTAGATGTGACAGCTATGCATGGAGAAAACGTTTTATCAAAAAATACTATATTTAGTACTACACGTAGGATGAGGTTTTTAAAAATGAAAATAATACTCTTTATTACTGTATAGATTACTATATAATATAGTAATTTTTCGTAGAATATCTGCAATACTGAAATTAAATATAGTAAAATCTTTATTTTCAAAAACTCCATCCTATGAGTAGTGGTAAATATAGTAATTTTTGGTAAAATGTTTTCTCCATGTGCCTATAAGTATATAATACTAATCACAAAATCGTGTGACTGTGCTCTTACATACTATTTCTTTCTATAAATATGCATAATTTTATTAATTTAGACAAAAATTAGTGAATTATCAAAATCTTATTACAATAAGTTAAAAAAATAATTTACACAACTTAAGTTAATTTTTAATTAAGAAATATAATATGTAGAAAATAATATTAATACAAATATAAAATAAATATAACATACTGAACACATCAAAAATAAAATTAATTCATGAAAATCCTTACAGTTGTCATTACTTTTTCATATATATATATTTATATACTTTACTCATCCTAATAATAGTTTAAACCTGCAAGATTTTTTACTTTCTATATATATATGACTATATATGAGTCTTTCATTCAAAATAGTTATTTTTCACATATAAAATATTATTTATATTAAAAAGTACAAATAAATTTTATTTTACCTTTAAAAAATGAAAATTAATTATAGTTATAATAATTTTAATTATATATTATTTAAAGTTTATAATATTACTTCTAATACAATTTTATACAAATATGTAATATTTTATGAAATTGCTTTGATTTTTTCTGTATAAAATAGAAATAATATTTTTATTAAAAATACTTTAAACTATTATTATAGATAATTAAACGTTTGTATGTATCTATATATTATATAATAATGACTTTATGAAATTATAATTAAAATAATATACATATAAAAAATATAATTATTAATATTTTATATTACATTTTAATTATAAATCATGAATAAATGTAGTGTATGCATGTTTTCATATATATAAAGACATAATTTTTAATATAATAATAAAACAGTATAATATTAAACAATAAGCAATAAGATATATTTTTCACAGCTACATATCAACCAACTTACACTGACCTTCGTCTGGAATTCAATCAATAACGAGTAACCCTTATATAAAATCAACTAAGAAAGCCTAAAGTATGATCATAGATAAAATGATTAAAAAGATTTTCATATTCCAAATTTTCTTAATATTATATATCATATTTAATTTTCATATAATCAATATATTCCCTTTCTGTAGACATATCTAAGAACTGCAAAATACAATTAAACTCTAAATTATAAACGTTTAACACAATAATAAGTATAAATTATGATTTTTTATATAATATAAATTATATTATATTAATTAATCCAGTAAGATGTTATAAAAAAATCTCAAATGTCACCATGCGCAAAGCTAATACATAATATAACCTCTAAATCCATAAGTCAAATATTGATTCAATATGAGTTCAATTACACAAAATTGGCAGAAAATGTTTTAAGACTTGGAGAAACATTGACAGAATGTCTAATACATTATTTCAAATTTGTATTTTCATTAATTTATATGATATGAGTTAAATATATTTCTATTTCATATGAGGAATAAAAATTAATATTAAATAACTTAATGTTAATTAGTCAAACATGAATTTACAATTGTTACTACAGCTTATATATACCAGATTGATTAAAAATAAACTTCATGTTTAGTAAATAATATGATACTATTATTACATTTAAAAGAAATGTTATTATTAATATTATAATAAAGTAGATAATGTTGAATTAGCTATTAAAATACTACGGAACATAAAATGAAATTGCATGCATTTGAAATAAATTTTTGCAAAATAACATTTGTGAACACTATATCAAATAATTGTATTGGTCATGAGTCTTATTATTTTTACTCATAACTCATATCAAATAAACGAATGAAAATACTTACTGAAGCAAGTGAAGAATTATATTTGAGCACATGATCATCTGGCTGACCGATACACCAAAATAGGAAATAAATTCGCCGGTGCGCGCGATTGTGCCAAAGAGTACCGTCAATTGCAAGGCCGTTAGCGTTATGACCTTAATGAGCAACGAGCATGGTTCTTGTTTGTCTACATGCGTCGATTCGCGTTGTTGTCAGTGCAGATAAACAACGAGTAGATGAAGTTCGTAGCTGAAAATTGCCGTCAATGTGTTTCGCGAATATTCGGTCCAATCGGCGAGCAATTCTCGCGGCCTCGAATAGAGAGAGCTTTGAGGAGGTACAGATGGTTTTGATCGCGAGAAGAAAACACGGCGTGACACACGACATTGCGATTTTTAGCTGAGAACTCGACTGCGTGCTTTTTCTCTGCAAAATGTGCTTGCCTCACAAATACCTCGTTTTTCTGCAGACTCCAAAATCTCCTCCTTGTTGTCGGCCATCTTAGCACCAGTCACAACTATTCTGCACTGTTCACAATGCACGCTGGGTAATGTTGGGTAAAAACAAACGAACATGCCATCGCTTCATGCGACACCTGCACGTTGTAAAGGGAAACGCCCGACACTGACGTTACGTAGGGGCCTAGGGCAGAGCCAGAGACATCACAGAGACATCAAAAGGGTGCAACAGTGTATTCATTCAGTAGATTTAGAACACTAATCGTGATATATTAAAATTATTTGTTAAATTGAACTTATTAAAATTAATTATTTATTCTTATTAATCATTAGTTATCAGTATGTCTTTTATGACAATATTATGTTAAATATTAGAATAATTTTATATCTTTAAAAATATTGTTCACATTCATAAATTTGTTTACAAAGTCATATATTCATAATATTGGATACACAAAATAACAAATATTTAATGATTATTAAAATATATGTGCATATTAATAATTTGTATTGTAAGATTAAATAAATGATATTATTTTAATAAGGATTGCTCAGCTTATAACAATATTTCTTTTAATAAAAAATAATTTAAATTTCTTTTCAAATTCATAAATAATATATAAACGGAACATGGTAAATTTGTTATTAAATTATCACATAGCTATACATCATATGCTTGTACAATTTACTAAAGATTATAATTTTGATACATGTTTTGAACAATCATTGACATTTTTATATATTTAATTTAATATAAAAATACATATATAATATGCTATGTATTATTAAAGAAATACCTGCAAGAAATAAATAAATAAATAAATAAATAAATATATAACACATACACTAAGTTGTACTCAAAATTAAAAAAGTATAGAATAAATTTTAAACTTTTTAAAATATAATTTAATTTTAATATATGTATACAAATAAATATATATATATTTCGATAAATTAATTTATGTTTAATAATATTTATTATTATAAATAACATATCTTTTAGATGTTAAAATGTTTAATATTTCATTAAAATATAAACATCCTTATAGTTTTAAATGGTTCATCAAATCTTATTTTACAATAAAAACCAATTGTAATTTTAATAATATTCTAAAATAACAAAAAATTAGAAGATACATTTTTAATATAATGATAATATATATTTAATGGATTATTTTTTATCTTATAAATTAATGAATTAATAATATTCTTTGCGAAAATATTATGAAATAACGTTTATTTTAAGATTGATGAAAACATATGTAATATTATATTTATAATATATTTTTAAACAAATTTAATCGTCTCTTTATTGTTATATCATTGAAATAATTTAAACATTAAAATGTTAAATAAACATTTTTTTGTAGTTTTCAAATATTTAATAATTTTAATATTTAATTTAAAATAAATAAATAAATTTAAAATTGTCATAATTTATAAAATATATAAATAATTTATACATGTTATAAAATACCTAGGGTTTTTAAGAGGATAGTTGCTGCACTGAGACACGTTTCAATCCCCCACTGCGAAAATTACCAGTGATACTGGCATTGCTGGCAAGCTCTTCAGTCCAATCTCCAATGCTGAAGTTTCCGTTAGATAGGTGCCAGTCTGCATACGACAGCTTAACTTTTATAATCAAAATTTTTATAATTTCTAATAATGGAAGATTCTGATGTGGTCATTGTATCGGCTGTTAGAACTCCAATAGGTATTTTAATAATTTTTGTAGTAATTAGTAAATTTAATTTTATAATATATTAACTTATTTATTATAAAATATTATAATTAACCCAGTTAATATGTATCTAATTTGAAATAAAATATGATTACATATTATTACTATTCGCATATTTTATTTTTACATAAATAAGTAAAAACAATAAATGTTTTAAGATTACTGTACACATTTATTATATATTTTGTGAATAAAACAAATTATTTAAAATATTTATGCATTAAAATAATATTTTAAATTATTTTCTTTAATAAATTTACATTGTACTCATTTGTCTTCAAAATCTGTTTATTATCAATTTTACGTAATTGACATAGATATATATAATTAAACATTTTTAGATAGTGAATACATTATTATTTTATATAATATAAATTTCATATATATTAGTTCTAAATTTTATAACTTTTGGACTAACACAAGAATTACTTATAGGTTCATTTTGTGGGTCACTATCTTCTTTGAAAGCATCTGATCTAGGAAGTATAGTTATTAGAGAAAGTCTTGAAAAAGCTAATTTAAAACCTTCCGATGTTTGTGAAGTGATATTAGGACAAGTAATATTTATTCATTTGATTCATTATCAACTTATTGAATAAATTTTATTATAATAGTATTCTATAAATTTACATGTAAACATTTCTTCAGGCTTTGACTGCAGCAGAAGGTCAAAATCCAGCAAGACAAGCTGCCATAAAAGCTGGCCTTCCTTATTCTGTTCCTGCTTATCTAATAAACATGGTTTGTGGATCTGGACTGAAGTAAGAGCAATATAGATCTATGCATGAATAATATATTTCTGTGGATTTTTATGTATGCTATATTTTGATATTTATTAGTAAAAAATACTAGTTATATAAAAGTTGAAATTTAATGTATATTTTTCTTTATATATATATTTACTAAAAAATATTAATTTAAATTTAATATATTTATAATATACTTATATTATATTACAGGTCAATTACAAGTGCATATTTGTCAATAAAATCTGGGGAAAGTAATATCATTATAGCTGGAGGTCAAGAAAGTATGAGTCAAGCTCCACATGCAATTTATTTAAGAAATGGCGTCAAAATGGGAAATGGAAATATGATTGATACCATGATTAATGATGGTCTTACTGATGCTTTTTATCATATACATATGGGAGTTACAGGTACAAGATTTTTATATATGAATGTTTTAAAATACATTATAAATAATATAGCAAGTTTAGTTTTAAATACCTATATTTTAGGTAAATAATATTTTAATTATTAATATTGTCATAATTGAATACATAATATACATCAAAATTTAGTTTAATGGCATTAATGTTTTCAGTTAAACATATTTTTTATATTTGAACATTGTTCTTTTAATACATTTTCCATTAAACCATTATTGTTATAATTGTTATGCATTTAATGTAAAGATAATATTATCTATAAATATTAATGTTTATTGTTTAAACATAAGACACAAATTTTATATTTGACTAAAGGTGAAAATATAGCGCAACAGTTCAATATATCAAGGGAAAAACAAGATACTTATGCAGCAAAATCTCAACAGAAAGCCGAAATAGCTATTTCGAAAGGTTATTTCGATAAAGAAATAATACCCGTCATGATTCCTTCCAAAAAAGGAACGGACAAATTAATTATTTCTAAAGATGAATTTCCAAGAGTTGGAACTACAGTACAAGGTCTCAGTAAGCTGAAACCTGCATTTTTAAAAGTAATTGTGTTTAGATACATATATCAATAACATCATATAATTAATATCTAATTATATAATATATATAATTTCTTATCTTAACATTTAATTTTTATTAATTATGTAAAGCATACATTAGCAAATGTAATAATACAAATCGTTATATAAAGTCATTTACATAATAATTAATTTATATAAATGATTATAATAAAAAATTATTCACTTATTTTATATGGTTTCAGACTAATGGAACAATAACAGCGGGGAATGCATCTGGAATTAATGATGGTGCTGCTGCAGTGATTTTGATGTCTGCAAAAGTAGCAAAGGAAAAAAATATTACTCCAATTGCAAAAATTGTAGCTGTTGCACAAAGTGGTGTAGAACCTACACTAATGGGTACTGGGCCAATACTAGCTGTTGAATTAGTTGTTAGTATTATCAAGTTATTATACTTACATAAATTTTGCATTCATATTAAGTATTTACATATAATATTTTGATAAAACAAATTCCCTGCGCGCACCTGTTAAAGACTGATAACTAATTATTGCACGATAATTATAACAAATTTGTTTAATGATTATTAATAAAAAAACACTTTTAGTATTAATATATTTAGAATGATGATTAGGTTTTAAGTTAAAATTATTATGTTATTGACTAAAAATATTTTTTTAAATAATAGGTTAATATAAATTATTATTACTTTTTTATTCTTTATTATTCTTATATTATTTTAAATTTGCATTTAATCATCATTAAATTATAGTTAAAAAAGGCAAATTGGAAAAAGGAGAATGTTGACTTATTTGAATTAAATGAAGCGTTCGCAGCACAATCCATTGCTTGTTTAGAAGAATTGAATTTAGATCTAGATAAAGTAAATGTTAATGGTGGAGCTATTGCTCTTGGTCATCCTATAGGAGCTTCAGGTAAATTTTTTTATCCATATTAATAAAGGTTTAATTAAATTTATATTAACCAATTTTTAAATGTTATATTAATATAACAAACAATATATTGTAGCTAGCCTGTCATTAATATATAAATTTAAAATATTTACAAAAAATTATACAAATTAAAATTTTTTTATTATTTCAGGTGCAAGAATTGTTGTTACATTAATACATGCACTAGAGCGAACTGATGGTAAAAAGGGAATAGCCTCTTTATGTATAGGAGGAGGGATGGGAATAGCAATTGCTATTGAAAGATTATAATTATGTTAATATTATTGAAATCTTTTATACGTATAACTTTATACAGATAATATTAATTAATTAATAAAATTAAGAATAATACGTATAAACAAATTACTGCTATTATTTTTAAATAAATTAATACAATGAAACATAGGAAACTTATTAATGATAGAATGAAATTCTATAATATGAGTATTGGTATTTAAGAGATATACAAACTGAACTCTATATATATGTATTATTAAATCCTTTATTAAAAGAACTGACTTTTATAGATTAAAATTGTAAATTACTATTGTATTGTACAAAACAAATGGCGTATGTTTTTATATTTTTAAATAATGACAATATTGTAAATGATATATCTCAACTATTTGAAACTATATTTAATATTTTTATGTATAGTATAATGGTATTATATTAATAGTACATGCGATTACTAGAGTATTTTTATTGTTATTAAATATAAAATGTTAATAATGAAATATATATTTTATTAGAAATATTCTTTTACAAAAACATACATAATACGCATAATATGTATTCAATTTTTAATCACAAGAGGAAAAATAAAAATTTTAAACAAGTTAACTTGAGAGTTATATATTCTAGAGTATATACACGTTATTTTTTATACATATTCAACAAGTACTCCTTTAATTAATATAAAACATATTTTTATTAAAACAATTTTGATTTAATATTTTTGTATAAAGTAAATAGCAAATATAATATTATTAAAAATTTTGTTAGTTATAATGTATTATTTAATTAATGATAACAATCTGCTTTTTTATGTATTAATATATTATTTTTTTAAATATACTTGAGTAAACTAATATTTTTTTTTTTAAATAAATGTTTAATTTGTATATAAATAAAGATTAAAATTATTTTATAAATTATATTTTTACTTAAAAATACTAAATCCTAATTTGTTGACATACTGCACAGTCGAGATTCCAACTAATTCAATCTGATGTTTTAAGTTAGAAGACTGAACTTAAGGGGGTTCTTCAAGTCTAATGTAACGGAATAGTGTTTTCTTTTATTGCAGTATTAAAATTTGCTTTTTTATACAATACAAGAGTCGATTTTGGTTATATAGGGAATTTTCAATATCCCTGATACCAACTCTGAACAACAACAACAAGAGTCGATTTGGTGCGTCAAAACGTTACTTTCAAGAGCAGCGCGCAACAAAAAATCATTAAAAAATCATTTTCACACGTCTGGCCCCAATAAATTTTATATGTGATTATTCAGTAGATCTAACTGAATACTAATAAACAGATTTTATAAAAATGACGGACATGGACAACACACCAGAGCCGATTTGGTGTGCCAAAACGGTATTTTCATGAGCAGCGCGCAACGAAAAATCATTAAAACAATCATTTCCGCACGTCCAGCACTAATATATTTTATATAATGCTAATACCAATACTAATAAATAGATGTTCGTGTCCGTCGTTTTTATAAAATCTATTTATTAATATTCAGTTAGGTCTACTGAATAATTACATATACAATATATTGGGGCCGGATGTGTGGAAATGATTTTTTTAATGATTTCTCATTGCGCGCTGTTCATAAAAGTTACGTTTTTGCGCACTAAATCAGTTCTGGCAAGATATTGATAACTTATTTACAAATATTTAACATTGTTTAATTTATTTATATATTTTTTAATTATTATCGTTATTTGTTGTTTGCTTTTTTCATATAATTATTTCTAATTTCATTTTCCTTTTATAGTTGAATTAGTCCTATTACGCTGTTCGCTTCTTGAAGCCTATTTTCTGAGGTGAGTACAAAATACGGTAACTTCTTATAATAAAAGTATCGCATATAAAATGTTCTTTATATTGGAATATAATTCTCCCATATATAAAGAATCGTCTGAAATATAATTTATACTTTCATTAAAGAAATTCAATTGTTCAATTTAATACCACCCTAACTCCGTTGCAACTAAAATGGTTCTCTAAACAATTTTGACATATATTGCCGATTTTGTTATACTTTTGTTAAGGCGGTGCTTCAAGCCTGACGTAACGGAGTTAGTGTTTTGTAATACTAAATTATTAAATAACATATTTATTTTCTGTAAGTGATTCAGGCAATTCTTTGTTAATGGGAGATTATTTTAACATAACAAATTTTCAATTTAAATTGTTGGTGTAGTAACACAACTCGTTTTTTTGCCACCATTTAGTACGTGACCAGTGCGCAGTGCCGGCAGTGGTGCTGTGCTTTATATAGTAACAAATAGATACTAGAATGCTTTTTTTAAATTACTTGATAAATTGTTAAAATACAAAATGAATTTTCAATGATGTAATTTTTAATAATGTATTAATATTGATAAACAGGCATGATGATTAAAAAGATAATATTATTTCATTTTTTAATAAATTATTAGTAATTTTATGTTGCATAAATGATGGATTTTCTTTTCGAATAATCTTATATTTTAAATTCAATGATATTTTAAGTGATTAGATAAATCACTTAAAAATAAGTACCTTTTTTATCACACATTTTTATTATAATCTGCATATAACATTAAATGAAACAAATATACATAGATTTTTTGATGCATTATTTATTATTATTTATATTTATTATATTGTATATACATATTATACTTGTAAATTGGACAATATGTCCATGTTTTGAATTTAATAAATAAAAAAAATATAATAAATTCTTATTTTTTTTCGTGAAATATCGGGCACCATAATATCAAGGTTCGCAGAAGCGGTAAAATTTTATCGCTGTTTCGATAAAATGCGTACTTTTCAATTTCCTATTCCCACAAATATTGACCAAAAAATATAGAACGGGAGCGATGTCACACTTACGCTAGCAAGATCTGAGTTGTACGCATTTATTACTATAAATTTCATATTTACGGTCACCATTCTGGCTGTAACTCTATAAATCATACAGGTTTACAGAAAGTCTCATTAATAAAGAATTATACAGTTGCTCTCTGGTTTAATGGTTAAATAGAAATTAATTTCTGGTACCATATTTTAGTACCAACAACATAAATATTGGTCATATGAACTTTCTGGTTTGATGCCATTGTACAGCAGTGAAAACAGATTTCTAAGGCTGAGTTTTAAAATTAATTTTCAGCACTTTTGTTTTTGTCTTAATTATTTGTTTTTATATTTTTATCACATTTTTTCAGTACTGAAAGGTTATTTTCAAACTCAGCCTAAGTCTATCCTTCTCAGCGGGAATATCCCAGGGGCGTATTCTCTGATTGCTATCGATTCAATTGAAATCTGAACGTAGTATCATTCATTATATAGTAGGGATATGTTCAGATTTCAATTGTATCGATAGCAATCAGTTACAGAATACGGTCCCTGATCCCACTAATTATAATACATACGTAGGACCGGTGGGGCATTCCCGCTATACGTTTTCTGTCTCTTTTCGTTGGCAACACAGTTGTGAATAAGAACAAGAAGAAGAAGAAGAAGTGTACTTCACACTATCAGTTCATATATTAACATTTATATGTTATTAACTAATAAATAGTTACTGTGATATTGTATATTTACAAAAAACCACATCAAATCTTAATTTGTTATAGCCACTGAAAATAACAATTGGCAATAACAAGTAAATAGATACAAACGAATAGGTTATATTATATTAATCCGACAATTGAACTGATACTGCCCAACAAAATAAAATTAAAAGAAAAATAGTTTAATTGACAACTTTGATCAACCAACAGAAAATTTAGTTTATTTTAAAATAATCTAAACATTGATTTTATAATAACTTTTATTTTTACTTTAAAATTTGCTAAAAAAATTCTGTTTAAATGAAATAAAATCTGCACAACTATCACATCAGTTATTATTTTATGTAAGATAAGTTTTTGTATACTGTTAAATAATTTTGACGTTTAAATTGTATCATGTTTATTCTAAAAATGTTTTAACATTAATTATTTAAAAATTAGTGACTTTTTATATTACATTATGTTTTGACATTTTATTTAAAATTAATGTAATTTATATTCAGTTAAGCATATTTATGCATATTGCATATTTCAATTAAATTAATAAGAATTTTTCATATAATTTTGTTTTTATAATAATATTTTATTATTAAATTACTTTTCATTATTAAGATAGTAATGAATTAATATTTAATATTCAGTTATACATGATTAATGTTCGTTTATAATATTAATTATTTTGTAACAAATGTATTTAGATAATATATATATTTTTGCATTAATATATTTATTCATAAGTATGAAATAAATAATTAATATATATATTATATTTTTATAATTTCAGAATATCATATGAAACATACTAAATCAATGTGAATATAGTACTGGAATAAATTATAATAATAATCTATATTACTATCAATATATAAAAAATACATGAACAACATAATTGCAAATTCTTTAAGAAAAATGTCTTCATTTAAATTTAGTGATTATGAATGGATTGGATTTGATCTTGACAATACATTATTGCGATATAATATAACAAATATGATTTTATTAGAATATGATACTCTATCGAAATTTATAATGAATAAAAAGAAATATAATCCGAAGTATTTGAGTAAACCCTTACAGAAAAAAGAATTTGATTTTTTTCAAAAAGGCTTGATGTTGGATTTTGAAAAAGGAAATATTTTACGTATTGCTCCTAATGGAGTTATTCAAATGGCAAGTCATGGTACTAAAAAATTGCATCTGAACGATATACGTAAAATTTATCCTAACCAAAGATGGGAAGTTGCTGATATTTTTGCAAAAAATATGCTAAAAACGTGGAATGAACCATTGTCTTTGAAAATGAGATGTTTATTAGATTACTTCGATGTACCTGTTTCTTTAGTATTTGCAAGAATTGTTGATACATTAGATGAAGATAATGGGAAACCTCTACAAGTTTATTCTATTTGGCCAGATATTCTTGAAGGATTATGTGATATGTTTGAAAGAGAAAATTTTGCATCCAAAAAAGGAAACTATTTTGCTGAGTTGCAAGCAAATCCAAAGAAATATTTACATGTCTGTCATCCTGAAATTATTACATGGATTAAAAAGTTAAGAGAAAAAAGTAAGATATTTCTATTAACTGGTTCAAATACAGATTTTGCAGATTTTACTGCTTCATATACTTTAGGTGAAGATTGGAAATCTCTTTTTGATATTATTATATGCTATGCAAAAAAACCAGGATTTTTTACTGAAAAGAGACCATTTTATGAATTAGATGGTTATTATGAAATGCAACAAATTACAGGTGATAAATTGAAAGAGGGCCACATCTATACTCAAGGAAATTGGAAAGATTTAATGAATTTTTTTGCTCGTATTAGTGGAGTTAATAAACCTCACTGTTTATATATAGGAGATAACTTAATTCAAGATATTTTTGTACCTAAATTTTATGGAAATTGCGATACTATCGCTGTAGTTGATGAACAGTTATCAGAAAAAATGCTTCACGTTGATTTGAGCCATTCTGATGAAGAAATTATTAATTCATCATTTTGGGGATCATATTTTACTTTAAAGAATGATGAAACTTATACAGATTCTTTTTGGAATAGTATAATCAAATCAAATAGCAAATTATGTGTACCTAAATTAGATGTTTTTATTAATGATCCAATTAATAAAACTTATAATTGTTTCGATGGAAATGATGATAAGAGTATAGGTTATTATCCAGGAAAACCTTCGTCAGCATTGTAATAGCATTTACAAACAATAGTATATTACAGCCAAGGGCTCCACTGCGCTCGAGGCTAGTACGATGTTTTACATACCGGCGCAGCGTGCCAAAAGTGTCAACTTTCGGCACAAGACACAGATAGTTCCACTTTTGTCCGCTGTGCTGGGTGCGTAAACTTAATTTCATATTTTTTTTATCGTTAACAACTTCATGCTAATAAAAATTGAAAAAAAGAAATTATTGAACAATTGATGAAAAGTGTTTCATTCATATTTGATGGTTATAATTATGTATAAATTGAAGTTACACGTTTTTATATTATTTAATTATATACATAAATGACTACGCTTTAAATTAATTATTTAATTAATTAATTAGATTAATTAATTAATCTAAACCTTATCATGTAAACAAATAAAAATATTTAATTTTAGTGAAAATCGTACTATATATTAATTTTTATATACAGATTGGTATTACATATTTTTTTATTGAATTTATTGAAAATTGTAATAAATAAAAGCATTTATATATTACATGATTTATAATAATAAAACTTCATTGAAATATTTAGATTTTGTTTAATTACTTACCTTTGTTTTAATAAATAAAAATATTTATTTTTATTTAAAAGAAAGTTTAAGTTAATATTAATAAGTATATTGTAAACAATTTTTAAGTGAAATAGTTGTGAAATGAAAATCATTTAACATTACATTAGATTTGTGAATAGAAACAGTGTAGATTTCACTTAACTATCAACATACAAGATAATATCTAAAATTTATATGATGTATGTTGGAATAACCCATTGTAGCCTGGACTCCAAACATTAAAATCAATTTTTTGTAATATAGTAAATTTAACAAACATTTATTAGATTTTATGTAAACTGGATATTATTTAAACCATAACAATCACGACTATGAGCAAATAGCTTCTCTTGAATCCTTAGATCCATTCATACAATGAATGATAAACCTACCCAAGTTATGACTAAAATATCTAATTAATTGACATATAAATTCTAAATATTTTAGAACTTTAAGACTAGATTATAGGAGAAATTTAAAGTTCAATAATTACAATTTGCTAATTCGAAAAAATTGCCAGAATCTGAGTATCCTAAAATGTAATTAATTTTATTTGGTACTATAACATTGGATATGTAAGATAACTTAAATTGCATTAGTAAGCAAATAACAATCTCATTTATATTTATTGGATGCCATGAGTAAAATGATTCTTAAAAACAGCATGACGTTAACTTAAATAGTCCCGTGGAATATCAATATCTTCTATAATAATTAACCTCATTCTGACTATAGATACTTTCAAGCGTACAACATATATTATACATACATATGCTACATATATTGTAGCACATACAATGTTGCACTTATTTTCTTTCGTTAATGTCGGACAATTTTTATTATAAATGATTATCGTTTTTGCATTAAAGAGCCTGAAATGTACACCCAGTCCGGATGATTCATCACCTAACTAGCCAATTTTTATTATGGCAAGCAAACGGAATTGTTGATCTAGTTAGATGACGAATCATCCGGACTAGGTGTACCTTAAAGTCGAATATATGTTTTCTTTAAGTTTATTTATGATTTCATGATTTGAACAAAATACCAAAAACTTATAAAT
>JABFQC010003171.1:0-14586 GCA_022817085.1 Psilanteris sp. ZL-2020
ATCTTTTAGTATAATGCTATTATAAACAATAATTTTTAGAATTTTGTTTTAATATCCCCAAATTAGTGTTATAAACAACACTTTTCTAAGTTTAATTTTTCTGAGTGTACCCTAAAGTCACTAGAATCGTCAATCACATTTTTTTCCAAACTAATCACAGTACTATTTATATATCCGTGTATCGTTAGCGATGTATAAAATTTAAAAAAAATTGCATTTGATATACATCGAACGGTTTTTTTTTTTTTTTGCAATTTTACAATTGTAATGCATACAAAACGTAACGAAACGACACGGCCATTTGTGTACACTCGCGCGTTCGTACGCTCGTACACGTACAAACCCGCGCCGAAACGCGACTTCACGTGAACCGAAGAATTGTTTAAACGCATCCAAAATTGATCCAATTTCCGTAACTCGAAATGCACCAGTTGAGTGCGAGCGTAACCAAGCGAGCGTCGCGGCGTTTCGGATCGATTCAATGGGGAATGCCGTGAACGCAGCCTTGTCTATTCCGATGAACTCGGACAGGATGCATTCGCGATTTCTGTTTTGGGAATAGGCCAAACCGAGGGCCAAGGCCAGCCGCGCGCACGCTCGCAAATTAATTCGGCTTTGTTCGTAAATCCGTTTTTATTTTATTTTTTGTGCGCGCGCGTCCCAATCCGGGCACTTCGTTTTGCGGAATTTTCAACACCGGCATAAATTCGTCGCAAACTTTTCGTCCGACGGCGCAAAAAGTTTTGCCGCGACGTTGCCCCGGTTATTATGCTAATATCCCAAAGCGAGAGTTTCAATCATTTCCGAGCACTTGTTCGAACATTTTATTTTTACCGTCGCATTGAACGTTTCGAACGAAGGCTACGTAATCGTAGAGTGCACTTGGTATGGAGTACAATATTTATTGTTTATTATTATTATTATTATACCATTATTATTATATTGTTCAATATATAAGATGGATATTTCCGGTTATTCGAGAAATTTATCTTTGCTGTACGCAGCATTGCAAATCAGAAGAGATTTGTAGAGAAGGTACATTCCTATATATTTTAATTTTTAAAATCATGAAGTTGAAAGTTCAAATTTAAAATTCCTTGCAATTCTCGTTGAATTTTGATTTCCATTTTATTACTATTATACACATTTTGGTGGCATAAAAACGTTTAACCAAAAACTCGGCGGGGTTTGCTCAGCTCTTCCCTTACTTACAATGGTTATTTCCATTTAAAGTACATTTTATTTTGAATATGTAATAGCAAGTAATTTGAGAATTCAAAATCGCGCTTTTCATAATTCCACGCCACTTCGCAACGCTTCCACGCGTCAATCGATAACGCATCATCTAAGCGCAAAATTCGCGCTATAAAAGATATAATGCTTCCTTTATTTACGAATACATTAGGGATTGGGGATAAAATTATTATTAGTATTATCGTTATTATTATTGTTCTTATTATTATTATGAAGTGACTTTTGCCCACGTGTCGTTTTTATTTTTGCTCCTTGAAGATAAAATCTTCGCGGGTTTCATTGTAAAAATCCTTGGATTTTAAACAGAAACGCAATTCTGCAATTATTCTTTATTAAATTAAATTATTTTCCAAGCGATTTTACTTTTTTGGATTCACAGTATTTTAAAATATATTTGATCATTTTATAAGATCTGAATTTTTATTTCGATTCACTTTTTCGGGGAAATTTGTTTCTGACATTAAAATACATATTTGTCTTCAATGTTTTGATTCGACAATTCGACTCATTTTCTAGACGGGGAAAAATATCAATGCTAAATCAGCATTGACTCAAGTTTATTCTCATATTTTTAGGTTAGAAATGTTGAATTAACACTAACTCAATGTAGTTTTTACATTGTATCTAATTCAAATTAACATTTCGAGAAAAATATCGAATATACAATGTTGATTTAGCATTGATATTTTCCCCCGTGTAGGTGAGATAAAAATAAATATTACAAAATTTTAGAAAAATAATCTTGCATCATCAAAGATTTTATTGACTGATTGATATGTAAGTGAAGTTGTAAGATGTAAATAATAAATCTTAAAATACCACAATAAAAAAACAATAAAATACCACATATATCTTTAGGTTTTAAGTAATTTTAGGTTATAGTTTTTGTCTTGTTTTTTTTTGTTTGTAATTTTATTAAACATTGTGCATGTATAATAAATAATTTTGTTATATTTGATATATTGTAATACGATCCGTGTTATTTTTTATTAAAAAAAATGCTTTTTTTTATTTATTATCAATCGCAAATTTTGTACTAATGTTTAATTCAGTTTTTAATTTAATAAAGTTTAATTAAAAATATGTCTCTGTTAGAAAAAAAATTTAAGTACATATTATTGGATAGCTGATTTAATATATTTTTATTTTTAATCATATAAAAGCAAATACAAACCATAACAATCTGCATTCAAACTAATTAATGTTTAATCAAAATTTTAAAATACACTAATTGTTTAAAATTAAATACAATATCATCTGTTAATTTCTGTTTTAATGTTTTGTATTAATAATATAACCTTTTTTAGCAGGCAGACATTGCGTTATTTTTGACATTAAGTGCAGAACAAAGTGAAATTTATAAAATTTGCAAATTAAAATTGACTGCAATTATATTGATTAATTTGAACATCAATAATGAGCATTCTCGTTTTTGTTGCGTATTTATCAATAAAGATAATTATATTACAAAATTATATGTCAATAATTTGAGTGACACAAATTATATTTATATTGGACTTAAAAAACTAATCAAATATTGAAAATTTTACATAACAAAATCTGTAATTCCTAGATAAATTGCATTTTGTTGTCACATTATTTTAGTAACAGTAATATTTTCATTTATAACCCGTCATCAGTTTTTCTTTTCTGTATTAAGATAAAAAGAATATAAAATATATTAATTTATGTATTCACATTTACATAAATACGTTATATAGTTCCTATATAATAAAAAATATAATCAAAAAAATGTATGTGTATCAGACACCATTTTTACACGCGTATTACACATCAACGTCGTTTTTACAAAATTCTTCCAATTTTCCCAACAATCAAGAATTGATTTCCACTATTTATTGAATTCATCAATTAACAATGTTTTGTATCCATCCGAACACCCTAACTCCTCAACTGCTTCGGGTTTTTATCCATTTCTTTTTTCTTGATACGTTTTCCTTCAATTCCGTAATTAAAAATCAAATAATACCCGGACCTGCCTTTTCTCCTCCGTTCTAAATTTCATGAAATTATAAAGACTCGATATAAATTTCAAACGAGCGTAATATTTCATATTCAACGATCAAATACAAGAACTTGGGTTTCGTTGTAACGAAGCACAATCGCCGAGTTAAGACATCGGTTGAATGCCAGCAGTGTTGTAACTTATAACACAACTTGTTCTTTTTTCTCTCTTTTCATTTTAACTGGCGAGCTAATTCCAATTTCCGCAGCGACACAGCAGGGAAGTCGCATTGACGAAAACTGCTGAACGCGTCATAAGGCGAAGCGATTCCCCAACTGGAAGGTCCCCCGATCGCATTCGGAATAACGAGTTGGTCGAATTTATTATTACATTCATTGCGCGCGTTCCAAGCGAAGGTTAGTCAATGAGAAACAAATGTTCATTTGTATGAAAAAATGAAAAAATGAGAGGGAAAAAAAATATGAGCGTCCTTATTGGGAATTTCACACAATGAGAATGAAAGCCTTGAAACGTCGCGGACAAAAGTCGAAGCTTGCAATGGTTAAACAATAAAGCCGATATGAAAGAAGCGAGAAATAAAAGGCGGAAAAGTTGTTACGTCGTGTCCGAACGGGACACGCGGAACGTTGATTCGACGAACGGCAATTATTACGTCGGTTTGTCGTGTGACCACGCGAAATACAAGCGATCTGTCTCTGGAAACGGTACTAAAAACGGAAATATATATAGAGAGAGAGGAGAAACGAAAAAAAATATTTTTTTTTATTTGTTATTTTATGATAAAAAGAAAATAAATAAACAAATAAAGAATAAAGAAATTAAATGAATTGACTTTTCATTCTTGTGTTATTAAAATATTAAGGAACTCGATTTCTGTTTTGGGTTTATCGTTTTATATATATATATGTTCCTAGTTTGTTTACAAATATTTTGGTGCAAATAACCCTTCTTTTTACAATGAAAAGTATATCGTAATAATCCCAAGAGTTTAGCTTTTTCTTCGCAGCGTAACTACCAATTCAAATTTGGATTTGGAGTTTTGGATTTGCATCGTTGGAAATTAATTACGAGGGCCAATCAATCAATTTCATAAGTTTCAATTTGAACCTTCTTTACGTCTTATTTGATCTGACCAAGTTCGACGGCAATTTAGCGCCGAGTTCGGGCCGGTCAAGGTGACCATCGGATGCGACGATTTTGCCGAGTTGACGTTGCGCAAAAATGAATACTACCACTGACGTCTTACTTTAAGGCACAAGCGATTAAATTCGAATCATCTACTATCTAAATACGAAACACTTGTGAATCTTATTAAGACGTTTGTGCCTCGAAACAAGACATATCGCTGTGCATAAATACACGGGAAAGAATAATGATATAAATCCAACACAAAATTACTATGTTAAAGTGTGTTTCAATAAAGTACACTGAGAAAAAAATTGGTATAATTTTTATTACACTGTATTATAATGCGAGAACAAATGCTTTCGTTTTAAAATTATTATAATTTTATAGAATAGAATTTTATAATTTTATAATTATAGAATAATTTCAAAATAAATGCATTTGTCCCCATATTATAATACAGTATAATAAAAATTTTACCAATTTTTTTATCAGCGTACATCATATTTTACTGAAACATTTTGGCGGCAATGGTATTGTCGTCAAAGTTGTTTGTTATATTCGGAAGCGTCGCGGGAACGACGTTCACGCGCGTCGCGTTCAAAATTGTCACAAACGAGTGTAAACGGGAACGCGAAGCGAAGAGCATGCGCAATAGAACAAAAAAAAAAGAAAGAAAGAAAAAGAAAAAAAATTCTAAATCGGTGTCAGTGAGAGATCGATGTCTGTGTGATTCTTGCGCGTATCATGGATTATACTTCTGTGGATTAAGTCGTGACGTTTCCTAAAGAAGACCTAAAATGTATCGACGCGTCATAACAAATAAGCTTATTTTTAATCCAGGCCGATGTCTTTGTGGCACGAAATCATTCATGGATTATTTGAACTTTCGACGTCTGGTATATAATTGTGAATTATGTGATTTTTTTTCTTCAAATTTTTACGGTTCCAGTAGCGTGATCGCGGGGTGCGTTGCCACACGCGTGGTTCGGCTTTCATTTTATTATGAATCGCAAAGGAATGGTGGAAAGTAATAAATAAACAGAATTTTATATTTTGTATACGTTTATTTTTGTTTAATTTTTATTTCGTTGTCAATATTTTTTCAAGGCGGATTTTTTTTTCATCAAAATATAATATAAACGATTACATGTATTAGGTTAAATATGAATTAATACATAGACATAATTAGATACGCGCCAATTTACAAATTACACGTCACATCCTATAATAACGAAATCTCGTGTAATTAACTTGTGTAATCACACGCCAGTCGTTTTCCTTTTTCCGATACAAAAATGAGCTTTTTTTTTTGCGAAACTCGGTAATACGTTATATTCGACACCAGACTCGATGTAGAAATAACTCCGTATAAACCGTGGAGTAAATTATTAACGCGAAAAATACTGTTCGAAATAACGTTACGGCAACATCCATAAAAACGTAACTGTTTTTTCAATATGTCCATTTTATGTTCGTCAAATTTACTCAGTCGTCGTTAATATTGTTTGAAAATTGCATATTTATATTGTATACAAGCGTCGCAAATAGCCGTTAAATTATTACACTTACCAACTGTGCAACAAACAGACCGCGTCATTACAATTAGATGTGTCATTTAAACATAATCCGCTGTGATAATTGCATACAACGTGCGTGCATTGCGAGGCATGTCACTTGTGGGAAAAATAAACAGCTTTGTCAATGTACGAAGTTTAAAATTAATTTCAAATCGTTTGTGAAAATAATGAATAAATTTGTAAATATATTAAATTACTATTTAAATATTTCGGATGGGAAAAATTAATTTTAACTTTAATACTTTAAACATCGTCGATTCGAAATGAACTGAAATTTCAATATAAAATACAAAGTTTTTAAATTCCTTTAAATGTTTCCCATTTATCCAAATTCTAATTTACAAAATAACCATGGTCATATTTATAAATAATTGATGAAAATATTACAAAATAATAGTCTATTCTAAATTAACCCTCCGGCTATCACGTAGGGCCAATTGGTCCCTACGAAGTTAATTTTCGTATGACGTTTCATAAGCATTTAATATCTCATCTTGAAATTGGTTTTAAGATATTTTTTTTTTCGAATAATTATATATAGATTTATGATGTATATTAATATCTATCAATAAATTTGTATTCACAATGCATTTTTACTCTACACAAAAAGTTAAAACGTTAAGTTAAACAAAAGTTAAAATAATTTTAACATTAAAAATAATATTTTAAAACACGGTAGACTGCTGTAGTATCTTGAAATAAGACTTTTTACACTGTTGATTTTTACACTACGGTCGGGACAACATAGGTAAATACGCGCGCTACATTTCCCATCTGGTAGAAGAAGCGCCAATAAAAATATATCCATCTTTGTTTAATTGCACGTAATATTTTATTTTGATTTTTGCACATTTTTACACTGAGCAAAATTTCTATTAAAAATTACTGTACCAAAAAAGCATTCTGATGCGATGTTTGTCAACACGTAAAAATGACCCCTAAATATCGTAAACATTACTCCGATTTCCCTATATATTTACTGTGCATCGCATCAAAGTACTGTTTTGGCACGGTAATTTTTAATAGAAACTTTTCTCAGTGTATAATTAGCTTCAACGCAGTCAATCATCACTTAAGCAGACAAAAATTAGCGAATGATTTTCAAAGCCAATTAATATGAATGAATTAAACAAATCAAACGCTCAAAACAATTTCCACCGTCAATTGTTTTATCAGCTTCTCGGCGTTCATTTTGCCCCCTCAAAGTCCTCCCGCTATTTGCAGTAACTGAAAATTGCAATTCGCAACACACAACGTTCAACTGTTAAGCAAACACTAAATAAATCTCGTCGGCCTCGTCGTTTCCCTTTTTGTTTCATTTTCTCGCCTTTCGCCCTTAGCCCGTCGCATTCCCGACGAATCGCAATCCTGATTGAGGAAGACCCCGCGCGTATATACGAGCTTTCTGGATTCCGCGCGCCGATTGATATGTTTATAAAAAGCTTCGACAAATTTATAAAAAGAAGCGTCGTTGTTTTCCCGCATTGCAGCAGCGCAGTTGCGTCAGAACGTCGTCCGTACTGCCAAACCGAAGAATAATTTTTCGCTCGCGTTTCCAAATGGCCGATGCCAAATATTGCGCGGTCGCAATTAAACAGACGACGACCACCGGTCGTACTGCGCTTACTGTGTGCATTGCGTGCATTTAAGGACACGAATAAGGTAATATATATGGGTCAGTGACAAATTCGATTCTCTGCCAAAATCCGTACTATTAAGGCTGTATGTCTGTAATTATTATGAATATAGGTACGCATGAAAGAGTATGGAAATTGATACCAATACGTATATATAGACACGGAGAATAATGTTATATATTAAAAATTACTATACACTCTTAAAAAGGTCCTTTTATCTCAAGATTTTAGAATTTTAAAGACAGATTAAAAAAGGACACAAAACATAAAATCATCAAATACACAAAGACAAAATAGAAAAAAGGAAAATGTATATCACTCCACACGTCTTTGTTTATTTTGTTTGTTTATATGTTTTCTTTCCTTTGTTAATTTGTTCCAAAACATTATAATTTCACGTCAAGTAGATTATTTCTAAGAGCGTACATTATGGCGTATTTCAGCGATTTGGAACCAAATATTTCTCAAATTACTATACATCTTCTAACTACAATGCAATATCTTCTAGACAAATTAGCTATATTTTATAAGACAAATTTTTATAAAGTATAGTAATTTCCATAATATTAATCATGATATCCTTATAAAGCTACAAGTATGGTATTTTGTATTGAACGTATACAAATGTATGTATCCGAGTGTTTGAGAGCAATTAATTATTTGGGAATTATAGGGTTTATATAATATATACACTGAGAAAAATAAAACATGAAAAATTACTATTTATAACAGTAATATATTATTATAATTCAGTAATTATCTATCTATGTAAATAACTTGATTTTTTTGTTAAAACAGTACATTTCGACGATTTGTATCATATGCCTCTAAATTAGTATTACAAACAGTAATTTTTCATGCTTTATTTTTCTCAGAGTAATTATAAATATATAAATATACAACTATAGTTTGGTTACTTAATTATATCCTCAAATATATGTGTTACTATAGACTTAAGAACATCTATCAATATCTGTTTATTCAATTCAACAATATGTAGTTTAACAATGGAATAGATTGAGAATTTAACAATTTACTCTTGTCAGTGCACGCGCATAAATAGTTTCAGAATATCTATATATGAATTGTATTTAAATAAATAAAAATAACTTTTTCCGGAGAAAACATTAAATTTTACATTTGAATTATTACTATTTATTTATTTAAGTGTGTTAACAATTATTAGTCTTAAAATTCATTCATTTTGATTATGTATAACTTTCGTTGAAATTCAACATTTGAAACTATTCATTTACATCTCGAATGTATATCAATATCCATGCACAAAAATGATATAGTTGAATGGGGGAAATTATTTTGTTAAGCGTATTTTGTCAATTTGCCTATGAAGTATATGAGTTCAATAAAATATTTTGTAAATATTTACACTTTTACTGAAACGTTTAATATGCTTTTACAAAATTAGCGTATTGATTCAAATAAAAAACATCAACGATATGACAAAATGATCGAAGTTGAATTATATTTTGTTGGTCTGACAAAACTATTTGTTTAGTTAAATAACAACAAAACTCTAGGTTGAATGAAACAAAATTTGTTTGTATCTACAAAATATTTCTGTGCGTGAATATAATTCATAAATTTAGTGTGTCGACGAACTCACTGAATTATATATAAATTGTCTGATATATTCCACAAAAAATATACTTGCGTTTTATGAGAAAAAAAAATTGAATTTAAACCGTCTTACTTTACAACCCCACCTTGAACAACACGCACAAGTGTTTTAATACAACGCAGAAGTGTCTCGATCGTACTAAGACAACTGATGTCTTAAATAAAACATTTTTAGCAACGAATATACTTTTTCCACGACAACTTTTGCAATGCAATCCAAACGAACCGTCACTTATACAAAAACTACCATGCAATACCGAATGGTAATTTTTTCATACACAATTCTCCTTTGTGTACGCGATGCATACATTTTCCCGATAAGAAGCGCGTTCAAAACGTGCATCGATCATCGGGAGCATAAACGCTGACATCACTCGAAAATCCGTTAGTCAACAATTCACTTTTGCATCCGCAGCCTCACTCGCGCACACCCAAATGATAAAAATAACCTCCTTTGATCCTATTGGCTAATTAAAGCACCAATTGCACTTCTCGACGTGGCGCGCGACTGCATTTCAATTAGCCCGAAAGATAACGCGCACGATCGTTTCAGATCATTTGTATAAATTTTCAAAATAATGTCCGAGCTTTGACGAAATCCCTCGGACGTTCGACGAGGATTCATGCCGGATCGGGACCGTGATCCCGCGCATTTATAATTCGCTCCAACTTCCTCGTCGATGATACGAATTCTGATGAGTCGAATGAAATAAACTTGATCTGGAGAAGGGAAAAAGAGAAGAAGAAGAAAAAGACGAAAAAAAAGAATTCTTGGCAGATGGCTTCGTAACATTTCAAGAATGTAAATCGTTCGCGTACGAGTGAAACTATTCGCTAACGAAACTTGTCTCGTAAGAGATAAACAAAGAGAGAGGGAGAGAGAGAGAGAGAGAGAGAGAGAAAAAAGAAATAATAAAACTCGGGTACGGAGCACCGAATAACGGACTGGTTCGGCGGAGCGATTAGACCGATAAGACGCGTCTTAAAAATATAAATCATACAGACGACACGCGATATCAGAGGAGATAGATTGCGTAGAAAAAGCGCTCCACTTTGCGCGAGATTGTAGTTTGCTGTAGCAACTGTCGGTTATGGTTGCAACAAACGTTAAATTGATTTGAATCAAATTTATGTTACAATATACGTTTTAATCGGATTTATTCATAACGCGTAATGCAATTGTGGACTCGTAATGATGCAATTGCGAGTGATAACCGTAACGCGGATACGAGTCGCCTTGTACTTCCATAGGGCAATTGCGGCTACACAAATTATACTTCATATAATAATAATAATAATAATAATAATAATAATAATAATAATATATGCAATACTACAATATCCTAAACGTATTTTGTCACGTTTTATTCTATTTTGATTTATCCGCTTTTAACCTCGTCCTTTCATCCTATCCCTTTCTATCGTGCTCTATCCTTTTTAATACCATTCCACTTTATCACATTCTATTTTACTTAATCCGATTCTATTCCATTGAATCCCGTTCTATTCCATTTAATCCCATTCTATTCCACTTCATCCCAATCTATTCCATTTTATACTCTTCAATTCCATTTAATGTAATTTCACCCTCGCCTTCCGTTTTGCCTTCTTTTATTCCATTCAATTCCATCGAGTCATCGCTTAATCATTTACCTAGAATTACTTTCAATTTCGTTTCGACGCATTGAAATTCGCGAAAATAACCTCCATTGTTTACACGGACCGGGACAAAAACTCTGCAACGCGTCAACGTGCGGCCAAAGACTGCGTTGTCTGCAGCCCGACGTAATACGGTTTGATTAATGGCCGAATTTGATTCGAAACGCGCGTCGCGGAGAATTCGCAAGGCCGCGCGAGTGAAAAGCACTGACAGTCGGCGCCAACGTCCGCTTGCGTTGCGCCAGTCGGTTACAAACGAAGGAATGCGTACCCTCGCTCCATTCAGCGATTTGCTGCGCGCCTGTTTACCGTCATTACCGCGCGTCAAACGCCGCCGATATAACACCACGCTCGAGTTTTGACAATTTGTTATTCAGCGACGGTTCTCTCGGCGTTGCGCATCCCGCGCTGTTGACACTAACGCCGACCGTTTGTTCGGCTTCAAAAGCGAAGAAGTGTCGCGGCTTTCATCAAAACTGCATCGCTATCCTTTTCGGGCATCACGATCTCACGATAACCTCGCTCGTAACGGGCGTGCATTTTTCGGTTCTTCCGACACGCCGAAAGGGCGAACCCCTTTCAGGCTTTTCCCTCGTCGCGTCCCAACGCGAGTTGGTAATGCATTTTCGCCGTAATTAACGTCGTGGGTTTCCTCATGAATCGGAAGAAGACAATTTTTTACTCGAGCAGCATCTGCACTGCTAAAAAAAAGTGTCTTAAAAAAGTTACATTTAAGACACATAGTGTCTTAATAGAAAACATTGTGTACTTGATTAAGACACTTCGGTATCTTAATTAAGTCACTTTGTGTCTTAAATAAGACACTTGTAGTGTATGTTTTTAGCAGTGTGTTGCGCGAGAAATGACACCGAGGTTGCTGGACAATTTTGATTGGAATTTTGGGGATTTTAAGTACAAGAATTTAGTTGTGAAACACGAAAAAAGATAAACGACTATTACTAGTATATATTTATTTACAATAGGTAAACTGTGTACTTACTAATGAAACTAGCAGAATGTCAGGTTATTATAGCCCAACAAATATATTTATTTCAGTTGACGTGAAGCGAGAACTAATTCTGGTTATAGGCTACCTAAGTTGGATTTGAATCAGCCTTACGAATTTTCTTTAGTTTGAATATAATAGTGTAACAGTTGCACATTACAAAAGATATTTTTGTAAATAATTACAGTTAATTTGTCATCATAAATAAAAATATATAAAAAAAGAAATTGAATCGGTTGAATTATTATTATTAATATATATAAACAGATTATATTTATTGACTGAATTAAAGATTAAGATAAAATAAAGTTTATAAGAATAATAACGTTATATACTCAAAAATAAATATTTTAACATTAAATACATAAACATTTTTCAATTTTATCGATTAATATTTATTAATTATCTGAAAACGATCATATATTTATTTCAATTGTTATTATGAGTCTAACGACCTGTTAGGTTGAGTCAACCATACATTTTAGCATTTATGTGATTAATATTTGTTTACCTTCATCAAATTATATTACACGGCGAAAACATATATTTAACATTTTACTATATAATATGTCAAAAGTAGGATATACTTGAAAATGTTATCAAAATTTCTATATCATATATTAAAAATTTCTACATTATATAGTAAATTTTTTATTATATATTATTATATTATTATATATTATTATATTATTATATATTATTAGTATATTTTTATAGTATTTTCAAGTATATCCTATTTTTGATATATTATACAGTAAATATAGTTGGATATATGTATTCTCCGTGTACTTATTCTAAACATTAGTATATACGAGCAAGTAAACTAATTTATCTAATTTATTCATATCTTTTTCTTCCATGAAAGAAATCATATAACTCTGACTTAGTGTTGAAAGTTGACAGAACTGCTTTCAATTTTGACGACATCCCTTGTTCGAAAAATGCCACCGCGAGTGCACTAAATTTTGCAAATGAATTTTCGACAAATATCATTTAAATGCAACTATAATTAATGAAATTGGTTTACACTGTTAAAAAATATATCATAAAAGTGTCTTATTTAAGACACAAAGTGACTTAAGTAAGACGCCTGTCTTAATCTAATGCACAATATTGTATATCAAGACAGCCAGTGACTTCGTCTCTGACTAAGTCACTTTGTGTCTTAAAACAGTGACATCTAAGACACTTTTTTAACAGTGTAATTACGTTAATTAAGAATTGAATCCGAAATTCCGATTTCTTGACAGAACGCAGCAGTCAATTCTGTGCCAGCACGCCTCGCACGAGATACGCGGCCGTAAATTTTTGCGCAGTTTCCAAGACGATCGCGCAGAAACAACGCTGCCGGCGAAGAACGCAAACTTTTTAGAAAGCAAAATTTCGACCTCGGGCTGTTTTCTGGGTTAAAAAACCGAGTCGCGTTTGAGCGGAATTAGCCGTTCAATAATTGCGGCTTTCTCGCGCTCACAATTAAGTATTGCTCGCGAAATCGGATTGTCGGCTGCGGGCGAATAAAGGAACGGCCGTTAAGAAGCGGATTAAACGTGTTTGCGGCGCGAATTTGTGTCGTTAATTAGTTAGCAAACATGAGCGATGTTTGCGATTGATCGTCGCGCTCGCTAAACTCTCGTAGCTTCTGACCTAGATGTTACGTGGCGTACGTGCGTTGTTGATAACCGAAGCGCCTCTCCGCGAGAAAGATAACGTCTCGTTCCGCGACGTCGGAAATACGTCGTCGAGGAATTGGTCGATTATCGGGATGTTAAGGTGGTATGAAGGGAGGGGGGGGAGAGAGGGACGCGCCAATTTTTGCATCATCGATCGCGATTTTGACACACATTTGCCGCTTGATAAGAAAGTATTTCCGGCGCAAGACAAATTAAAAAAGAAAGAGGAAAGAAAAAGAAAAACATTAGAAAAAAGAAGAAGAATTATAAACTTAATTGGAGTGTCGCTGGCAAATTGCTTCTCGTCGACGAAAATTTCAACGAGATCAAATTGACTGCCGATCAATTCCGCCTTCCGCGTCGAATTAATTAGCGCGGCGAGTGCGCGAATTTGAATCGACTCGGGTGAAATATTTTGGAGACCGAAATCACGAAATTTGCCCCTTCAATTTTGTTTCGCTAATGTTACGTTTTCAAGGATTTTTATTCGGAATCAAGTTTAAACGTACTGGGGAAAAAACGTCCTTGGTAATTGTATAATATGATCACCCGCAAATTAGTCGTTTAAGAATCTTGCGGTAAAATTTACATGTATTCTATTAAATTAATATATATTATATATAATATATAAATATTATTATGTATTTTATATACATTGTTAATATTATTATTTTAGACTATCAAAATTTAAGATCGATTGGACGTAAAATTATATATGTTCCATATATAATGATTTTAAAAAATCTTTCATCCGTCATTTGTTTTCAAAACGATTGTCTTTCTACTTTTGTACTAGAATTTTTTCACTGCAGGGTCCAAATAAAATTAATATGCACGTGGATTCAACGTTGAACTCTAAATTTAAAGCAATTAAAAACATTGATTGTTAATTCGCACGTTCCAACACTGTAAAAAGAAGTGTTCCATAGAAAACGTTTTTGAAGCTTTTTGGAACACTTATAAGCGTTATTTTTTAAAAACGTTTAAAACGTTCTATTTGGATGTATACAAACATTAGTATTAAAGAACA
>JABFQC010003172.1:0-14585 GCA_022817085.1 Psilanteris sp. ZL-2020
GTCCTCAACAGAACAGAAAAGGCTTAAGGTAGAAATTAGGTAGAAATATGTAGATTCTACATTTATAATACGTTGAAATGTCCACTAAACTGGAGCAAGCTACATACATAAAAATTAGCTAGATAATACAGATTTTACATAATTTACTTATTATCTAGCTAATTTCTATGTAACTTGCTCCATTTAGGTGGACATTTCAACGTATTATAAATGTAGAATCTACATATTTCTACCTTATTTCCACCTTAAGCCTTTTTTGTTCTGTTGGAGGTGTTTGGATCGTTAACAATGTTAACAATTATTACATAATAATTAATTATAACATTATTTGATGACATTTTAATTAAATTATCATTTATATATAGTATATATATTTTGTATTATAAATATATTGTTAGTTTATAATTATTAACTTTATTGTATTTTTATAGGGTTATGCTCATTTTAATATATAATTAAGTAAATAAACATAACCTTAGAATATTTCTTGTAAAACGTTAATTTTTATTTACAAACTAATTAAAAAGTAATCTTAAATGATTAGTCATTGCACGATTGAATTGAGACAAAATGTAAATATACATAATAAACATGTACTTCTATGTATTGTATATAACATTACATTATATGTTCATCAAACTTTATTTTATAACATTTTCTGTTATATTATGTTATATTACACTGTACATATATTTGTTTTTTTGTATATCGGGGTACATTCAATAGTAGATATACTTAATTGAGTGAGTTTTAATATCAATTAAAACATAATAAAATAATTTGTATTTATTTCTTACTCATTAATTTTTATAATTTTTAAAGAAGAAATATAGTTTACATAAAAATGAAGATTTATCAATTTGAATGTAATTTATAAAATTAAATAAACGTAGAAATAAAATTATTTATTTATTTGAATTTGTACTACAATTTTTATTCGGTTAGTGGCGCTGTGATTGCGATAGAAAGGTAAAACGGCGCAGGCGCAATCGTAACGACGCTTAATCGTTTTAGGGTATTTTGGCGGGAATAAAACGAAGAAAATCCGCGTTTCTGTGAAGTGTACCATTAGACATTAGTTCGTGTTAATTTGTGTTCAAAAATGATAACGGCGGAAGCATTGTTGGAGCAATTTGAAAAGTGGGGTATTTCTGTAAAAAGCAAAGAAATTTTAGACAAATGCAAGTACTTATTCATATTGTTTTACTGTAGTACTGCTCAGTTTCGATATAGCTTAACCTCTTACAACCGTCTTTTTCTATATTTTTTTTTATTAATATTTCCTTTGTTCTGTTTATGTTGAAATATTTCCAAATGATGATATAGCATTATGACTTAATAAATATATAATTTTATTACCTAAATCATTATAATTATTAAAATGAAAAAAATTAAAAACCGTTTATGAGTTAGACAAATTATCGAAAAAACTGTTAATGCAGTATAGTTGGATTAAATTTTAAAAAAATGTAAATATAATTTAAGAAATTTAAAAACCAATATAATGTTTGCAATTATTATAAGCTAATTCCTTTATTCTCTGAAAAATATGTTCTGAACAACTTTTAATTAACAAAGAGTAATTGCCTTTCGTAAAATTTCTAATACAAATATTTATTTGTAATGAACAAAAATTGTAGGTGTTGAATATTGCATTGAATTAAATAGTAATGAAGAAGCATTTGTCGAATCTTGGATTGCATTTAGTGCTACTAATGACGACTTAAATCCAACAGTTAAGAGAATTGAAGAGATGTTCAGGCATGAAAAGTCAACAAAGTCTAAGAAAATGGAAGTTGATATTAAAAACGTTTCAATAATTGACAATCAGGAAATCTTGTATCCTTTTTAAATATTACTTTTTAAATACAAATTTAAATTATGTTATTAATTTAATCTTTAATTTGTTTATTTATCTTTCTTTTATAATACTTAAAAATGAGCAATATTTGTTTACAAAGTTATTCCTTAATGAATCTTAACCAGTGAAGATGATGATATTTTACAACTTTATGGATATAAACAAGAAGATAAGTCCAGAGTGAGTGATACTTTATTTTAATTTTAAAATAAAATTAAATTATTTACTTATAAAGAGAAGCATATTCAATATATTTTAGCTTAGTGAATAATTATCAATTTATTTATTAATAAAAATAATGACATTTATTATGGTTTTTATGTTTATAATGAACATTTATTTGTAGTAATATTACTTATATATTTATATTTATTTGGTACTACAAAATTTTCATTATAAAAAGAAGGTATAACAACGTTTTACAATACTTTATAAAATAAGATTTATAAGAAAGATATGAATCTTAATTTCTTATATTGAAAATAAAAGTACAAATTTTGAAGTCTAAATTGATAATATGAAAGTAGTCTTTAAATCTTCTATTTTCTGCGTGTTTTTCTTTCAAAGGTCAACCTTTACTTCAAATGTAATCACAAGTTTGATAAGTTAGCTATCATTCATAATACATTAATATCTTTTTTGCTTATTTTTATTCTAATTATTTGTTTTATAATATGAAGCATATTTTGATAACTATTGAATAAATTCAATATTAGTTCTTATTGTATATTAATATATTTAAATAAGAAAATCTTAATTTATCTCATCATTAATAACTTATTTACTTCAAACTGAAATATATTTTGTAAAATAAGAAAATTGAATTGAAAAAACAACATCATACAATTTTATTCTTTGATATGTAATAGTATAAAATCTTTCAAATATAGTGTTACAATTAATCACATCCTATTAATTACAGTTATAAGAATTAGTTCATAATTATGACATTTGAGTACATTTTTTTATGTGCATATATTTTAATAAATTAAAATGTGTTTGACTTCTTTTATGTTATATTCTAAGGTCGTTTACCTGTTAATGGAGCAATATAATGTTGGATTATCACATATTCTTACAACTAAGCATAAAATTCATAAAATGCTAAATGTGCAAAAAATATGCTTACATAATTTGCATTATATATAAATAAAGGACAAATATTTCATCTCCTAGAAAAATAAAAACATTTTAGTGGTATTGTTTGAATGAACAGTTCATTATTAATTGAATAACTATCATCTATTTAATGCACTTATATAAAAATGAGCAATTTATTTTTATTTTTTTTTTATCAGTCGAATAAATTAAATTTAATTATTTCCAGTTGCATAATAACAATTTACCAAAACGTTCCATTAAAACGCATTTAAATATTCAACAGATCATAAATTGATTATGTATCATCGTTATTAAATAAACTCGATCAATCAATCAGATTAAAATTTTGCATATAATTTTGATATTGCTTTATAACCCATCTAAGTTCATAAAGTCAGGTAAACAACTTTTTTAATGCAGCGAAACTCGTCGAGTTTTTTTAATCCTTGAACTTGCTTAGTTGTGTTTTTCTGAGTTTTCAAGCAGAGTGCATTCACGTTCTTTGCATCTCTATCCTTCCGTTTTCTTACCTTTACTTTCAACACATCTTATTATTTACTAAGCGCGCAGCTGAATAATGCATTGTCAAGCGCAAGAAAACATTTTACACTATTATTATTAAACGTGCTGTTTGGATCTTTCCAAAACAAAACCCAATGTCAAATAAACAAACATTTGCGCGCTACTCAAACTTCTGTCGAAATAAATAAAAATTCGATCGACGAATTAGTAATGTCTAAAAACAAAATGTCGGACCTAAAAATGGCGTTTTTTATTTAATTGTTATTAATCAAATTTAACATTTGGAAATTCGGCAATCTAATAATTCCTCGTCTGCTGTGAAAATAAGCCGTGACAAACAAAGCGTTCGCCTCGCGAAAAGTCGCGACTGAAAAGCAACAGCGCGAGGCCCTTTTTTGCTAAGACAAAAAGCGCCGAACTTTCCAATCAGTTATCTTCGAATCGTCCAACGTATTTTCTTTTTTCCTTTTTCAATCGTAATGATGCTCCGATCAAATCCAAGATCTTCTCTCCCTCCAGCTTCCCACGAGCTCGACCAAACTCCGCCTATACGTAACGGAGTTTCTCGGCAGCGCGGTTGCCAGATCGCCCGCAGGCCGCACAAATTGCATGTGCATCGGTCGAGTTCGCGTCGCGCGATTTGATCGTGCCACCTGTTGCACGCTCGCGCACGCCGCTTTTCCTCGTAAATATTAATCCGTCGCACGCTTTTCACGCGGACGCATGCGCGCGCGCGCGCGCGACCGCGTAGGCCCGGTTCATCGGAAACGCGCCGAAATGCGAATTCCCGAAGTCGCGATGCGTTGTTATTTCCCCGTCAGCCCCCCTCCCTGGGCACCGGTCTTCGCTGAAGAGCCGAATTCGACGGTACCGATTGAATGGAAAGCGAAGCCCCGAGAAAAGCCGAGCATTGTTTGCGGCTAGCAAATTGACGGCCGATGATTTACGACGCGCTGGCAACACTGTCGCGCATTCTTTGTGGTCGACATAGTGGCAATGATGTAACGAGCCTACCTGCGAACCCGATTCCTCCAGCTGCGGGCTCGCGGCGATTCGTGTCTCGGCGTCAACATGGCCGCGCGGCATCGCGCGTTCTCGCTCCGACCTGGCGGCTTCCCGGAAGCGCGGCTTTTGTCTCGGGCTTTTTGAGCGTCGCCGGGTTCGTTACCGGCAAGCGTACGGCCCTGGGCCGGTAGCACAGGTCGGTCGCGTATACTCGCAGTCAAGCTGCCAGTCGCGTCGAGTTGACAGTGGTGGTACGCGCGCTACCTCGAGTGCCGCGACTTTTGTTTCGTTGCGCCGTGATACACAGTGATAAGCCGAGACTGGTTGTTTTCGTCGGAATCGCTTCGTGCAGTGACGGCTGAAAAAAATGTTTCAAACATTCAACGACCGGCGTCGTTTTCTACGGGGCTTTGTTAGCGGTCGTGTTCGGTGTCCGTACCATCGGGTGTTTTCGGTAACAGAATCGGCGCTCCGAAAATGAGCGCCAAATGACCAAGCGAAATCGGCTTTTGACTAACAGGTGACTCTTACTCTCGGGCCTGCAAAGCCGGGGATACACGGCTGAGCGTGGATTCTCCGTAATTCCCGCCACAAAAATCGTCCAGGTAGATTGCCGCCATTATCCCCGCCGCGGGTCCGCTTACTTCTCCCACAAAGAACGTTACGTTCGGAGGGGAGGGGTCGTCTTGCTTTCGTGTTTTGCTCTTCGAAGAAAAAGAAAGAGAAAGATAAAGAGAAAGAACGTCGGCATCGGCGGGTAGCGCGGGCTGAGGGACGACGGTCCGGTGGGGCGGGGGGATGCGAACGGAGTAGTCGTTCCCCACCGCTCACCGCTCGACCAGATTTCTTTCAAAGGGCATAATTTCAGTTTTCAAGGACGCGCCGAGCCGCCATCGTCGCATCCCGCCATGCTCCGGAACAAAGCGCGCGGGTCCGTTGTGCTGCGTCTGTTGCTTGTCTGACGCCGCGTCGGTACCAGTGTTCTCGTCTGTGCTAGCGAAATTGCCGACTAACGAAACGAACAAACGACGCGCGACACGTGCTCTTCCGGGATGAGTTCACGGGTCTTCGAACGACGCCAAGCGTGCACTTCGGAGTGAAAACGCGCGCGCGCGCGCGCAACAGCGTCATCGCGACAGTTGGTTTAGAATCGGGTTCGTGAGTCGAGATCGACGCGTCGGGGCCCGGCGGTTCGTGCTTGGCGTAACTTGTTGCTTCGCGGCCGGTGACGCCATCGCTTTGTTCGCGAGTGTTCGGCCGGAATCGTCGCGCGCCGCCGCTTACTCGGCGTCATAGCCGAAGTTGATCGCGTCGACCTGGCGAACCCAGCCGACGGCGTTACTCCGCTGCTACGTGGTCCACGATTATTCCCGTGGAGCTCGCGCGCCATTGGTAGCGCGCGTCCATCCGCCTCGGCCAATCGGCGTCGGGTCCGACCGCGCGCTACCAGCATGCTACCTTTCTCTTTCGCTTCTCCTCCGTCCGACGATCGTTTTTGCGATCGCCGCGCGACCATCTCGGCTTGTATCCCGCGCTCGCGCGAACAAAGGAACTCGATCGGCTTCGGGCTCCTGCACGCGCAACAAGTGTCACGCTCACTGACGTCACGGTCGCGCGCGCGTTTGGCGCCGCGTTCAAACGCGCGTTTTTTCGTGCGCGCCTCGAGGCCGTTTCCTCGGGAAGCTGGTTGCGTTCAATTGAGCGCAATTGACCCGACAACCGGCTGCCCAATCTCGTTTGCCATTGGTCGCGACCGTGCTCGCCTTCCCCTCGCCTTCTCCGCCATCACCGCGTCGTCTGCCGATGCGTGTGATGCGAAACCGCTCGCAACCGACTTTAACGTCATTTCCCACGGCGTCCTCGGCCCTGCGACGCCAACGAGAATGCGCCGCCCCTTGGAAAACGCGCCCCGTTTTATGGGCCAAAGTGCGTTCAATGTTCCTTTGTGCGCGCGGCCGCGAAGGGGGGAAAGGACCTGCCGTGCGTAAGGTCGATGCCACGATAAAGAAGCCATCCGGCCGACTCGCGAGAAAGGATCGCGGCCTTGAAACTGAACCTTCGCGGCTCGTCGCGTTTTCGTCTCTTATCGGGCTTATCGTAACTGTGACACAACGAGGACGCACGCGCGTCCCATTCAAAGCCGAGCGCGCCCGTCCATCCGCCGATTTCCGATCGGCGTCGCTCGATCCAACGCGAGTGGTCAACGCAGCTAAATAAACCGAGGATTCTGACTTTCTATTGGTAAGGACAGACAATATAACGAAGTGAGCAATAAAGCAAGACGCCGTTGATCCTTCTTCATTCGTATTTCTCGTACATTGTCTGTCTTTATAAGTCATTTTCTATTTACAAAATTAGACCCGCATATCGTTACGATTCGTCGTCTTCGTTAAACGACGGGTTTATTTAGTTATATTTTTTTTCAACTGTAAACACTCAACGTTGCGTGCGTCAAGGTCAATTTTGTTTATTACATTTGTTTTTCTTCGACAATGACGCCGTTATCGTTTGAATAAAGACGGTAAATAAACAGAAAATGAATTTCTTCGAAGGGCCGAATGTTCGAGTCACTAGTGAACTTGAAACTATTGTAATCATATGTATGCGCGCACGGCAATGACTTGAACGACTGGTCGGTGCTCGATGGCGGTCATCGACTGAGGCAGCCGTTGTGAATCGCAGAGCTTGCAGCAGGACGAGGATTATGCAAATGGAGCAGGAACGACTATTCGGACTGTGCCGAGTGAGTGATGGTCTAGTGCACGATGTATGTGGACTTGTGACTAGATCCACACTCATTAAGTACAGTCTGATTGAATCACCGAACGGAGCGGCGACGACGCAGCCAGCGGCGCGGTCAAATGTGGAATTTGTCAACGCTTATGTGACTGAGAAATCAAAGCAATGAAGCACGTCCATAGACGAGTATGGATTTGGTGCACGTCGCTTACGATACCGTGACTAGATACACACTCGTCTACGGCAGCCTGTTTTGAAATCTCGAATATCGCCGTCTTTGTTTACTATTGTTAATGTTGTCGATATTGTTATGATGCGCAAATTAAAGGAATAAAAAAAGTCAATGATTTATTATTATTATTATTATTATTATTATTTGTATGATGCTGTTTTTAAATTATTTTGAATTTTTTGAATAAGTATGTGTAAGAAGGACATTTCGGGGACATGCTTATATATATAGGTATTTGATACTGTAAAATGCCACGGTTACGTATGCATATTATGTGCCCCTCATTTTTTCAAACTCTCAATACAACCCTGGAACAATCAATTTTGTACGTGATTTTTGTTGGAATTTAAAAAGGGGTTCCGAGGCCCCTTTCGCAACGGTGCTAAAAAGGATACCGAGTTATCCCTGCTCTTTTGTCAAGGTTTTGCATCCAGTAGGGCCGTAATTATGGCGCCCTGAAGGAGGGTGTCCCTGAAATTGTCCAAACATGTTTATAATTATGGATTGATGAATTTAAATTATATTAATTTTGTATCAACTGATATTGTATATATATATTATTACAGTACTGCTTTATGGATATTTATTATTATTATTATTATTAATTTCAATATGTATAGATATACGTTCACGTGTGTATATTATATATGTATGTATATGTATTTATATTTGATGCACTGTTTGTCTATTTATTCTTTTGGTTTTTCAACCAGACTAAGAAACCTAGGACTCCAGAGAACGAATCTAGTAGTATTCAAGATCTAAAGAAACAAGTGACGGATGTAACGCAGTCCCCAAATGTTGCGACCCAAAAGTAAGATGTCACACTTAGATGTTCATTTCAAAGAGTTTGATCTTTAGGCAAGCGTTGTTTGTGTCGATTTTGTATGATAAATAATTTGCCGACACTAATAATATAATTCTTTGAAATTGATTACACTTAATGACGTAATTACATTCATTTATTTAATTACCTCTGTAAAACAATTGTTCTTCGGAAGATAACGGATTTCTGATACAATTTATTTACAATTAGGGTGATTTTATTATTTAATTTATATTGTTAGATGTGTACGATTCTATAAGAATATTTGTTACTGTCAATTTGATTATTCTTTCTTTGCGTTGGGAAAGAATGAATTTGCTAGGCATAATTAATTTTTTGTTTATGTTGGTTTGTAAACTGTTGAACTTTTTTTTTTGAACTTTTATTTATATTTCAACGGTTAAAATAGATACGGAATGGATTTAAGGAAATTAATTCAAAGATCAATTAAATATGAAATAACTTAATCAGAAATACTAATTGTTTAAATTGTTGATAATTTTAAATGAATACAGCGGAGCATTAGTGATGTATAATATTTCATGTTATTATTTAATAGATTATTTGACCCAATTTTTTAAGTACTAATCTTGTTTGTTCCACTTGGCCTTATATTATTTGTCTTCGAGATACTCTTTCTGGTTGCAAAAAGTTATAAATACAAGCAAGGAACTAATATGTTTGGCATTTACCAGTAGAACTATCAATATCAAGTTTTATTTTGATTTAATAATGCAGAATTCATTTTGTTCCATTAAACATGGAATATTCAGTGAAAATTAGTTTTATTAAGTTCTGTTGGTTTCTGTTTTGTAATGTAAATTATGAAAATGAATATTAAAACAAAATTAATCATTCTTTGTGTTGTATAATATATAGTATATTGCAATATAAAAATTAATTAAACGAATAAATTTAATGTAATAATATAATTTTGTTTGGAATGTACTGGTACTAACGATAGAATATTTATTATATCTTATCATTGAAACTACTTATTAAGTATCTAGGAATCACAAATAATCTCAAAAATTTATTATTAATTAACGATTAAGTAAACTGATATACATAAGACAACGTTTTCTGTTTATAAAATTTCAATTTACATTGATATAGAATGTACATAATAAAATGAAAAGAAAATAAGATTACATAAAATGAAGTGGTAAAGAATCAAAAATATTTTGTTACATGCATATTCAATATGTTTTAATATAAATTCACGAATTTATTTATTATTTTATCTTAAATATTTATATCAAAGTATTCAATTACATAAGCATATTGAAATAAAACATCAAAATAAAGTAAAAAATTACATTATCAATTTCATATTTGACTACGTTTGTTTATAAACAAGTTTACTTATTCCCGATACTTGAAGTTGTGCAAATCCATATCATTATCGTTTATATTTTTGAAATTTCTTTTTCCATGATTAGTTTTCATAAACTTGAATATACATTAATCAATTCAAACAATATTTCTAAGCTCAGATCTAATAAAATGTTCACAATCAATCAAATTATAACATGATATTCACGTAAAATGTATATAATTTAAACAATATAAGTAATGATATAACAAATTTATATATAAAAAAATGTTGAAAATGAGTTCTTTGCATTTGATTTCAAAACTTTATTACTTTTGTTTATAATCCACGATTAACTGAGTTTAATATAAAGCATAAAAACAATTTCATAAAATAATTTATTTAAATTTATCAAACAATTTTAATTTTTGTTCTTCATATCTAAAAGAAACTCGGTCTTTTCATACATAATTATTTCTATAATAACTTCTAATAACGTAAATCTTCCACAATAAATGTACAATTTATTTGCAATATTATTTACTAGTTGATTTTATTATCCCTAGGAATACCCCTAAAGTATATAAAGACAGTGGCAAAGTTCTATTAGCATTCGGTAAGAAGTTACAAAACTGGAAAACTGGAACCAAAAAGAATTCGGACGTAAAGAGGTCGGAACAGAACCATATTAAAAGCGACGCTACGTATGGATTTGAGTTGCTGTCCGACAAGGTGAAGTGTCTGCAATCCCTTAACAGAACTCTGGGCCATGAATTATGCACAGCCTGGCACAACAGCGACAACGCCGACATTTCATACACGTCTCACACCAATATGAAATCTCAAAAGCAAATCCGAACGTGGGGCCGAATCCGCTGCGAAAAATTGCAGCCAGGAAAAACGACCATTTACTTGGAAGGGTGTACTCGATTAACCGAACAGAAGGACGTCGCACTAGATAGATTAGAAAATTACGTCGAATTGGATTTGTCGCAAATTTCGAGTTATTCACTTTATCCGGGTCAGATTGTGGCTGTACAAGCGACCAATCCGACAGGGAACACGTTGGTTGTGTCTAAAATTTTTAAAGGACATCTTCTTAAAGAAGCGCCTAAGGACAGCTTGGTAGATACTTTGAAAATGATTGTAGTTTCGGGGCCTCTTACTACTTTGGATAACTTGAACTTTGACCCACTTTGGGACCTGATGAACCGGGTTATTGAAGAAGAGCCAAACATTTTAATTCTAGGTGGTCCTTTCATTGAATGCACCCATCCTGAGTTAAAGGAATACAGATTGTCAACTTTTCAGGACCTTTTTGAAGCCACTGTTGCTAAAATCATGGATAAATTGGACGGGTAATGACGCGTTTCTTGATTTTGACCTTTTTTAAATGTTTATTAAATGGTTTTCATTGTTGATGACTGTTAAATATAAGATGAAAAATGTGGGAAACATTTGAGTATTGCTTAAGAATAAATTTTGAGCAAACTATTTAAATTTGATTCAAACTTTAAGGGATGATTGTTATCAAGGTTAAAAAATGGATAGAATTTGATACATGTTTAAATATATTCTCAGGATCTGTTTAAGGGTTATGGTTAAGTATATTTTGAACATTGTGTATAAAGTATGTTATTTGTGGCGAAAATAGGATTTTCTCTTAAAAAATTTTCCTCATATCTAATTGCGCCCAGTGATTTAATTGAAATCGAAAATCCAATATTTGAGCAAAAGCTGCATTTAATTTGTAACTTCTTATAATTAACTTTTATGAAATAATTTCAAATTTGAAATTTTAGTCCATTTTAAACTGATTTGTTTTAATTTGTTGTTCCAAAAAAGTAATTAATATTAAATTTTGTTAGATGATAATTTCCCCTTAAATAATTCAACCAAACGGAACTATGAACTGGTTTTGTGCATTCAGTTTACTCACGTAAGAATGTTGATTTAAGCTTACTTCAAAAGCATTTTAATTTTTGTTTCCTGAATTATTTACATTTGAATACATTGAAATGGCGATTTTCATAGTATTCAATTTACTGATGACTATTAATAGCATTTTATATATGTTAATAAATTAATTTTTTTAAATTGACATTTTAGATATTAAGACTTAACAAAACTTGATAATATTAATAAATACAATCATTTAAAATATTTCTTATAATAGAAAACCAAATATAAATACTTGCAATATATATATATATTTAAATTTTATCTGTTAGTAATAAAGTTTGTTTGTTATGTAATTTAACATTTTATAATGAAAAAAAATTAATTTAATACTTAAATTGTATGCTAAACAGAAAGAATACTCAAGTTTTGATTGTATCTTCACATCGAGATATACACCATGATCCTGTATATCCGACTCCAGAATATTCATTATCTAAAAATTATAAAAACCTTCATCTAATGCCTGACCCATGCACAATATGTATCAATGGTTTGAAAATCAGTATAACAACTGTTGACAGTATCATGCATCTGGGAAGAAAGGAAGTTGTTTTGTAAGTATTTTCTTCATCTGTACTCCATAGTAATATAGCTATTTAATAAATACTTTTTTCCGCACTAGTTATAGAAAATAATAATATAACGAATTTTAAAATTTGTGAAGCTATTTACAATATCCAAAAACACCAATTAAATTGAAATTCAATGCATTACAGAAAACCAGCTAATGCTGATAAGCTTGGTCGATTGGCAAATTATGTATTGAGTCAAGGCTTCTTTTATCCTCTGTATCCTCCTGCTAAAGAAATAACACTGGACACAGTTCTTTGGCAGAGACACGCTTACATGGAAACATCGCCTCACCTGCTGATTTTACCATCCGACATGCGACATTTTTGCAAACCTATCAATAGCACCGTTGTCATTAATCCGGAAAGATTGAATAAGCGTATTTATGCGAGAGTCGAAGTTAGGCCTTCTCAATCTAATGCGTGGTCTCATGAACAAGTTTCATGTGAAATAGTAAAATTGTAATTTTAGATCACAATCTTTTTAAGTAATATATAATATTCGTTGAATCACTCCCCTTTGTATACTTAAATTTATGTTATTTATAAATAATTAAATGACTGAATAAATAGTTTTGTTAACTGCAAATGTTTTTTTATTTACTTCGCATTTTAGATTTTATTATTAACTACAATATGATGTCGTTTCAATAATATATATATATATAGTTTATGATTTACATGAATCGTGATTTCATACTTAATCAAGCTAAGAATATAAAGTTTTGAAATACTATTTAATTCTTCACATCACATACAATTTAAATGTCATTAATTAAAATTTAATAACAAATTATATAAATCAGAAAATGTGAGATAAAATTACACTATGAAGTTATTTATATATAGAATCTTAGTTAATGGGTATACATTTTAATTAAAGTTATAAAAAAAATGTATATATTTAAAAAATTATAATTTTTTATTGTTAATAATATACATACATATCTGAGAACTATAACAATAAAACTAAATATTATAAACTGAAATACAATTGATTTTTTTCATATTTATAAATTTTTAATTCAATAATTAATTGAAGAAATTATACAAACATTGTTATATTTTAATAAATTGATTGAAGTTAATAATTAATATTACTAATAATTAAAGTAAATGGAACACTATTTTAATTTCACTTTTATGTATAATTAAGTTGATATAAATTGATTAGATTTAAAATACTTTTGTGTATATATATTTAAACGTATTATTTATACTCTCAAAATAATATATAAGAAACAATTTCAAATTTAAACGCAACTACTATTTATATCGATATATATTTTCATTTCTTATTATATATTATATATATTACCTAGTACTATCAACGAAGTTAATAATTGTATTATTAAAAATATACTCAATCTCAGCTGAATCACAATCCGTCTCACTACGCAATCAGAATATACCTTTTTTGATATTTTGCTTTTACGAATGGTAATGCTTGAGGTTAACGCAGGTGCTTGCTGCTTTTTTATCGTTTTTTATTTTACTATTGTATTGCACACACTAAACAGATTTATATTAACTGAATATATTCTATCTCCAAAACCACAAATTTTAATTAATTAATATTTACATAATAATACAAACTAATATTGTTTTTAAATTGTAGTCAATAAAATAATATTTAATACTATATTAACCCCCCAAGAACACTGAACGTTTGAGAAAGGTTGATAAATGTTCTATCAACCTTCGACATGTTTGTTGAAGGTAGATTTAAGTTCATGTATTCTTGGGAAGGGAAACAAACTGCGAAATCATTTTTGTGTAATTTTTGTCTAAAAGGACAATAAATACCTTATTGCATTATAAAAATTGTATTTTGTCGAGTTCACTTTTATTATTATATATTGTATTTTTTACAGTGTAAATAATTAAACCTTCCTTTTCACTTTCAAAATCAATAAACAAATAATTATATAACAAAAACTATTATTTAATTTGAGTAGGTCAAGTTATAAATATTCACTAAAAATTAGAACAATTTTACTCTATGATGGTAATATTCATATTTTCAACAATATTATACTTTTACCATATTACAATAAAAATATAGATTAAATATACAATTAATTATCATAATTTAATTTTATCTTAACACAGACTGCAAATTTGAAGTCTTATCAGCCAAAATTCATCAAATTGTATTACATTATACATTTCCATTTGAATTATTTCTGTTTCAAAGCTTTTGGTTCAAAATGTAAATCTATATATTACACCTATATCCATATACCAACCGTTTTTAAATACACGCTCTCTACTACATACAAAACTTTCAACTTTTCAGCATTCATCCCTCGAAGCGTCCAACCATTCCATCTTTCCATCCCATTAAACTACATCGAACAACCTGTTGCGTTCGTAATATTGTATCCCTGCCTCACGTTTATTCCACAAGATGTCGCCACCGACGCGCTCCGAGTGCGCTGTAGTTACAGTAC
>JABFQC010003173.1:0-14583 GCA_022817085.1 Psilanteris sp. ZL-2020
TGTTGATGTTTTTTGTTTTAATGAAAACTCTAATTTTTTAAAACCATATTAAACGTTTCAGTAAAAGTGTAAATATTTATACGAAATATTTTATTGAACTCATATACTTCACAGATAAACTGACAAAATTCGTTTAACAAAATAATTTCTTTAATTAATTTATATCCTTTCTGTGGAAGGATATATCATTCAACTAATTTTCAATTTGAATGAATATATTTTTTGTCATAATAGTAAATCCAGATTACTCAAAATTGTATTTTATTTACATTTTGTAATATGATCGATAACTATACAATTTATGAATTATTATATACTACAAAGTTATATATTAACTGTATGTTAATTTATAAGTTAAACAATTGTACGTTAAAATAAGATTTTAAAGTATTATAAAGTCCAAATATAAATGCAAAGTGTAGTAAATGAATTTATATTAACTGAAATATAATTCTTCAAAATTATAATTTTATATACGTTGTACATTAAAATTTCATACAAATTTACTTAATTTATACAAAATATAAATATATTTATGCCTTTTAATATAACATAGGTGCACGTGTAAAGTAATTATATATTTTAAATTAATAAAATAGTGAAAAAAATCGATTACAATCAAATCGACGTGATTGTTTTGTGCAAATATAAAAATACATGTTTTTACTGAAGTAGAGTTAATAACATAATTATAGTAGGCTGTACTATAATTTTACACAAAGTTTCTTTAGACTTCTTCACATTTAGTAATGATCATTCGTCATAATGTCAGATGATTTATGAGGATGATCACAATTTTGATATTCTTTATTATTAATGGATGTTTGTAGTTTTTGGTACATTGAGCAGTATGAAGTGTACAATAGTATGATTGATAAAAATATGATACAAGTTTTAGTCAAAAGGTGCAGCAGTAGTAAAAGTACAAGAGTCAAGATGCACAACCGCACAAAAAAGTTTTCATCCTTTTTCTAGATTTGATGAAAGGGTGATTGAACGATCCAAAATCTTCTCAGATTCTTAGAAAACCGAATACTTCAATATCCGAAAAATTACGATTTAAGATGGTAAAGGCAACAATAGCAAAAAATATAATCGCTCAAAGTTAAAATTATTATTATTATTATAAAAAGGAATTGTTAAAGAAAAATTGCAAAGCACTGGAATTAATTTTTACTTGATATAATGTATATATACAAATTATAAAAATTATTTATATTCAATATATATACTTTTGTAATATAATAATATCATTTTTTATTTCTTTGTAGTTCGCGCAGATAAAGTTTTTTTTATATTTATATGCAGTACAGCGAATGTATGTAAAAATATTAATAACTTTTCGTATGTAATAAGCTTGATATAAAAAACGATGTTTATTTATATCATTATATTATCTCTCGGAATAATACGTAAAATCTTTGTGCTATGTGGCATATTCATTCATTTTTTTCCGTCTGCAAAGAAGTATACGTAGTTGTTGGTACAACAGATCAGACGCACATGTTTTCAATGGGAATCAATAATAGAGGATTTCGTAATATCAGTCAGGAATCATTTGATAAATATCTATGAAATGTGACTTCTGTTCAAATATGATTTATGAACAAAAATAACTTTAATTTGATTTATTTTATAACAATATTATTTTTTTTGTAATATTAAACTTTCGTGTAAGGAACTTTATGTATGAACTGTTTTGTATACACAAAAACACCCTTACCAAAAAAACTCAACTGCTTAGCATAACTATCAACTTGAACATTATTTCGTACGCTCAAGTTAATATTATACTCAAGTTGAGAGTATTTCGTACTAAATATTGTCAACTTCAGCATAATATTAACTTGAGCGTACGAAATAATGCTCAAGTTGAGAGTATTTTCTGTGAGGGCAAACACAATTTGCGATTCTTTATTTATATTATTATACTAATAAAATTGATGAAACAAATTTACAAACAAATATATTTTTTTATTATACCACACAAGCGGTTGATCTTAAAATGACTAGTAACTTCTTTTACATTTATTTTCATATATCGTTAGGTTTTGTCACTTACGTTGGCAATTTTACTAAAACAGTTACGTAATTCTATATGAGTGATTAGTCGAAATACAAAATGATATTTCGAAACGTTAGTTAGAAAAAGGTACAATGACTCATACAATTACGTCCGTTATAATTTATTATATATATATATATATACACTTTTATTTTTCAATTATCGCATATGTGCTCATTTGTTTAGAATTCACACGAAGTATTTGTCTACGTGTAAATTTTATTATTTTCAGCGTCCAATCAAAACCAACGTACTAATATGATGATAATATGATAATATGATACTAAAATGATAAAATTAAAATAATTTATAATAATGAATTTTACGCACGATGAATATTCAGATTTTTGTGGACTTGAAGAAACTGTTATTATTAATTTGACGGAATTAAATAATATCATTTATGAATTATAAAAACGGCGTGGCGCTATCTTCAACATACGTGTTGACAACATCGTATACACTAGTTGAAGATCAAACCCCGGGAGACCACAGAGGTCAATATCGTCGAACTTAAATAGTCAAAGTTGGTTCGACATTACGGACCTGCCGCTGCGGGAAGCTCCCGCGCGTCCTTTTGTCGGTACACATTTAAGGGCTGGTATTTATCCAAGACGCTTGCGTCAAAGTTAATACCGACGATACCTGCGATGCGATCATCTCTTGTCTTGGTCGCAGTTGACATCTAACCTGGAACAAGCGACACCTTTTCAGAAGCACAATGAGCTTGGATCGACTTAAGTCTCGTGTTTACTGTGCTTTCGTGGGAGTTCAATGCAAGGAGAAAAAGTTATGATCACTTCGAACTTGTTCGCTTAAATTTAACTTTAGTTGTAACTGACTGCACATAATAAATAATCATTTGAGATTGTTAACTGTAATTTCTTTTAAACTAAACGTTAAATATTATTCACATAAAAATAACTATAATAATGACTCATCGTTATACATCGTACTAAGAATTTTATTTCATAAATTTTCCCAAGATTATCGCTTTCATTTTTTTTAATAAATAACAAATAACTGGTTATTGTGATTTTAAAAAGGTAACAAATTAGAAGGCGATTTAGTGCATTGAATATAATTGTTAACTATTGTAAAGTTGCTTACCTGTAAACTTTTAATAATTTTGCTAAAAAAGAATTATATAAAATTTAAATTGATCTCAGATGTGTATAAAGAATACTCGGAGAATAGCCGTCTTAATTTAAGATGCTGTTTGAGAACGTACCCGAAACGTCACAGTCGACCGCGGTGCGTCAATTAGAGTTAATTCCTTCTTCATATATCACGTTAATAAATGTAACAGATCCGTTGACGTTTATTCCCGAAGTATTTTTTTGTTGCAAGAGGCGTGTCTTTTTGTCGCTTTTACTTTAGAAAAGAAAAAGAAGAAGCCTGGCGAAATAATTAAAAGGAGCAATAAAAGTAGGAAATAGTGGAATGAAAGAGGAACGGCAACGTGTGAGGGCCAAAGCTTGGTGCAAAAGTGCGCATGTCTGCGGCATGAACATAATTCAGCTCGTTATGTTACAGACAGGCCTCTGATGGGGCCTTATGGCCCGACTACGGGAGGTCAGGGGGCCTCTGTTCCAATTTTGTGCCCAATAAGACTAATTCCCTCAAAGGCACCGCACTCCTTCGCGACCTAGCGAGAACTTATCGTCTAACTTCGCGTAAATTATATGTGCCTACGCTTTCTACGCTCAAAAATGCGTTTTCTTGACAAAGTACAGGGAAATGGTATAGCGAAATAAATAACGAACACCAAAAATTCCGACGCGCAGTACGAAATGCCTATATGATATATGGCTATAATTGTTTGCAGCATCGTCAAACTAATCCTGTTTTGTATATTAATTTAAAATATTATTAAATTAGTATGCTACGTAATATTTTTATATAAAATAATGCATTCCCAGCAGGACTATGCCAGAGTTAAGCAAATAGCTCAATTCTGGCACAGCACTGGTTACCGGATTATTGCAACCACACGGGGCAAAATATCAACATTGTATATTCAATGTTATTCTCGAAATGTTAATTTGAATTAGATACAATGTAAAAACTACATTGAGTTAGTTTTAGCACTGATATTTTTCCCCGTGCAGGTATGTGCCAGTATTGACCACACTACGGTTAACAACCGAAATAGCAGCAAAACTGAGCTGAACCAGACTAGGTCAAAATTGACAACCACTCTCTAATTTGAATAAGTGCAATTCACTTTTTTATAAGTGGCCGAATCTGGACTTTTTTAATAAGTGTATATGCACTTACAATTAGTTAAATTACAACCAAATTCACTTACTCTAAGTGAATATACACTTATTGAAACAGTCCAGATTCGGCCACTTACAGAAAAGTGAATATGCAGTTATTCAAATTTAGAGAGGCAGTAAATTGCCAGAGTTGAGCCAGGCATGGTACTTTGTATTATATAGTCTAATACAATACTAATAATGTGCCAGATAAAAATCAGTACTGAAAAGTTCGGAAACCGCAGTACTGGTATTCGTACAATAATACTGGGCCGACATAATACTCCAACGATGGAACACTTCTAGGCCTACGCCGGTTTACAATCGTACTAGTACTGGTAACTTTGGTACCAATACAGGGCCGACGTTATCACTCCAACGATGGTACATTAATGGACCTACAACGGTTTACAATTATAATAGTACTGACAACTCTGGTGCCAGTACTGGGACAATATTGGCCCGTTTGTATTCATCCTGATGAGTTTTTTTTTGCTTAAAGAATTATATTTGGCTTTTCTCCTTCTATCATTTTTATTTAAAAAAAAAATGCATTTTATCGCGTTACTGAAATAAATAACTTATCTTCCTAAATGCCGAAACAAAGATCAAGATACGCGCAGTATATTATAAGATACATATAATAACCAATTCTTACGTAAAGAAACCTTTTGAGAAAATTAATAACTCGAGAACACAATTAAATACTGCGCGTTTATGATCGCACTGTGAGTAACATTTGTTAATAGATTTTCTAAAACACGCTGAATAATGTTTCAGTATAGTAATTATATTAATTAATGCGCTTGTGTGTTTAGTACAGATCCACGGTGAGATAATTAATTAAATACCTCTTTTAGAATGGACGGTTCACTAGATTAATTATTGGTTTAGCATTTATATGGTTATATTATACTAAAAAATTAACAATAAAGGAATATAATTGAATTATTCGTAAATTGCGTAGCTTCAATTTATGTGATTATAAAATGATGCGATAGATTGGGAAAAGACATACTATCATTATGTAATATAAATATTAATTTTTATATTTTATACTTATTATATATAATGAAACTTACAAAATTATGTTTTGTATCATATGTATCGCGCATTTGAAAAAATATATGTAATGTTCATATATATTAATGTCAGCAGTCATACCTGCATTATACATGAATCATAACGTGACAGAAATGAAATATGTTTGAAAATGTACAAGCTGTATACAACAAAAACTGTATATATAATTTTTATACAACAATTTTTTTGAAATTAAACATTTATTGTAATATTTTATTTATTTATATAATATCCATATTATTATGTAAATTGTAGAAATTATATTTAAGCAATAAGTTGCAATTAATTAATACATACATTATATACGTATATGATATGAATATAATTTGAACGCAATAACGTTAAGATTTGATGTAAATTAAAATAGAGGTGGATATTTTATAATTAATATAATACATATACAATTCATCTAATATAAAATTCTGGTTATATAATATTGCTTACTATATAAAAATAAAATAAAATAGTATATTTAAAAAATTGCATTACCTGACTTTATATATGTGTTATGTAAAATTTGATTTGTTTTTGTTTCTTAAGATTGTAACCTGTCACCCGATACAGGTTATATGATCCACGAGTAAACACGCGGGTCAGCCAACTGATCGAATCGCATGTAATTGATAATGGGTTGCGACCAGCATTTTTAACTGTGTGGAAATTTCTACCTTTGTATCTTTCTTATACACATTGTTTTTGTATTAGTCTCGACTGCGTATGAACAAAAAATTCCACATTAGTTAGGGACGCTGTTCGCAACCGTGAATCGCGCGATGTCGCGCCGCTCAACGACAATTTCAAATCGAACGTACAAAATTTTCGCCTGCTACACGGAGAAAATGTTTTATCAAAAAATACTATATTTACTACTACACGCAGGATGAGACTTTTAAAAATGAAAATAATATTCTTTATTACTGTATAGATTACTATGTAATATAGTAATTTGTCGTAGGATGTTTGCATTGCTGAAATTAAATATAGTAAAATCTTTATTTTCAAAAACTCCATATTACGAGTAGTAGTAAATATAGTAATTTTTGATAAAACGTTTTGTCCGTGTATGGCGTGACAGCCCTATTATTCGGTAGTAAATATTCCAAACTATATGCACTGATTCAAAAATAGTAAGTTGTGTTTCGGCAAATATCTAACATAATATATTTGTTGCTCATCCCCTTTTTGTCCTCATTAATATTTGTTAGTATGTCATGAGATACCTCTCTTATCATTGAAATTTGTATATATACAATTTTTTGCAAAAGATACAATTTTGTTTGCGGCATTCGTGATCGTCTTAATTCATAAACGCACCACATTACAAATTGGCGCCCGAACACAAGATTTGGATTTAATTTAATATAGATGAAAATTAAGACTATATTAAGACTATACTTTGTTTAAAATAAACAAAATGTTTTTTAATGTCTTCACCGCTCATGTTTATCTTATTATTAAGTAAAATACATTTTATTGTTTATTCGAAATGTAATAAATATAATATTAATCAAAAAATAATGATATATTATGCAGTATGCATATACCTACATACATACCTATATTTACAATATAGAAGAGTTAAAACTTACATCTTATATGATAAAATATATACAATTAATTGTACGAATGTTTACTAAAGATATGTTACATGCACAGAAATGATATAGTTGAATTAAAGAAATTATTTTGTTAAGCGTATTTTGACAATTTGTGTGTGAAGTGTATGAGTTCAATAAAATATTTCGTAAATGTACACTTTTACTGAAACATTTAATATGCTTTTACAAAAATAAAAAACATCAACAATATGACAAAATGATCGAATTTGAATCATATTTTGTTGATCTAACAAAACTATTTGTTTTGTTAAATAACAACAAAGCTATTTTGTTGAATGAAACAAAATTTGTTTATCTCTACAATATATTTCTGAGCGTGTATAAATATTATATTTTTCTTTAACATATTTTGTTTGGTAATTTTTAAAAACATGTATTTTTAATGTTAGAAACGATCACCCACGCTAGTAGTGAACTCCATCATCTCTATTAAACTACCTACTCGATCACTATTTATCGTTGCTGCTGGTATTCAATATACCGGCATATTCAAAAGTATTTGTAAATAAAAGACCTTATTATCTACATTTTGTCACGCGTAATTAGGTAATAAATTCGGTTAAATCCTAATTAAAAATATACATGTAAAGTAAAATATTTCTTATGATTAAATGCTTTCATACTCTTGTAATGATTTAAATGAGGTATTTTCATGTAAAATATATAATAAAAATTAGTAGTATTTACTAAAACTAATGATATGTCAGTATTATTTTATTGATATATATGAAAACTAAATTTAATTCAGAAAATTATGAAAATAAGTAAAACAAATATAGAAATTATTATAAAATCTATATCTTCAGACAAGAATTTGATTAGGAATTGATAAATTTTACTTTTACAATGTACAAACTGATAAGTAATTAACAAATACTAGTAATCACCTAGTGTAATTTCAACTTTAAAAATTAATATTTGAATTTAGTCTTTTTATTTCTATAAAATGAAATAGTTGGCGTACTTTTTTAAGTTTTTCTAAATGACAGTTCAACAGAAACTATTGTTTTTAAACAGATAATATTCCTTTGTATAACATATAAAGTAAATAAATTAGGTAGCTACGGTTTTATTTAATATTTATATATATTAATTCCATAATTAAATATATATAATTTAAAAAATCCTACATACACATTTAACAGTATAAAAAAAGATATAAACCTAATCTCATATAAAGATGTTAATGTTGTATATTATAAAACCGATATTGAAATAAAATATCGAACAAACAAAGAAAACGTTTTCCTTCCAACAAATTTATCGATCATCATTATCCCCATCAACCCTGTAGTTCTTTGAACAGCACATTTTCGTCTCGCTACATGAGAAAAGAAAATTTGTCTGTTACATTTCTCGCAGCGTACTATCAATAACACAATAAACTTGTTATAATATTTACATATACTAATCAGACTGTATGTATATTTGTTGAAGAAACAAAACGTTGTTTAAGAATCGCAAACTCTGACTTTACCGAAAGTAGCCCGCACCGATTCATTGGACCGCAAAAATGTATTTAACATAACGCGAGGACGTTTTTATAATGCAACATATCCAAATGAATATTGGTAATAATATATATACGAGTGAACAGAGCATTTCGTGAAATATACTCCGACTGTGGCTGCTCAAGCCAAGTCGTAATAAAATCGTAGCATTACACGTGACCCGTTAAGCTCTCCCCCTGCAACTTCTGTTCATCAACATAAAGAGCGTCGGAATTAACTTGAAGTATTTATTGCGGGTAACAACTGCGCTTTTACGCGGTTACAGCCATACGTCTGGCTCGAAGGACCGGCTCGCTGGCGATTGAAGTCTCTTTTTCTGAACGCAGCCACGCCGAAGCGCGTACCGTGGGCGGTTCCGTGGGTAGAGCCGCCCATTGTGCGGTTGTTAGTGCCAACCGGCTGGCAGGGCGCATCCGATGACAGTTCTTTACTCTCAAACATTACACAATAGTGCCCCTTTCACGGTCCCCCAGCGTATTGTCACAAAGCCTGCCCCGGTACCAGCGCGCGGCTCCACGTTATTGCTCCACCGCGTCTCGCCACGAAAACCATGCGTATCTCGTATTCGTTTCGCCCGAGCAAAAAAGTGGCCTAATAAGAACCTTCGCAGTCGCAGATTTCCGCCTGGAAAGCGACCAGTTTTTCCGAGTTGCCAAGTTGGCTTCGTTAGTTTATTATGGTACCTTACGTTGCGCCTGCGAGTTTCGGCGTAAAGTTCAGCTGATGGTACAGTGTGAGTGACATTTCCCGGGGGTAATTATTGGTCCTGCTGGTATCGCGAGGATGGATATTACTAGCGGAATTAGACCCATCATCGGTGGATACCCTTTTCAAGGTTCGTTTATGAATTCACAATTGAGTCCGTTCCAAACTTTAGGTCGTTATTTTTTACGTTCGTATCGTGTTTAACTATAAATGTTACAAAGTAAACATTTCGCAACGTCTTATGAAAACTGTGACTTTTAATAACAATAATAATTTTTCTGTAGTTTCTTGCATGACGCAATATTTGCAATTGAAACGACTGTTTGTAGATTATTTTTTGTAATTTAGTTCGACACAGCAGATGTCATTTAATGTATAAAAATAAGATTTCAGTTGTAAATGTCTGTTATTTTTAATATTAACCATATTTTATAGTTGTGATAATAGATGAATATGTTAACAAGAATAATATATTTTGTGTAGTAATAACCAGTTATAGTGTAATTTTCTCTCAGTGCATGGTATTAAATAACAAACGGAATTCGGTGGACGTTTTTTGCTATCACGAAGTATTCTTGATAATAATTTTAATAGAATGTATTGAACATTATACCAATATTTATGTAAGAAATATATATTTCGTTATATATGCGCATTGAATATTGTTCTTATCGAACATTTACTTTGGGTATAAGTGCACTTTTGTATATAAAACTTACAAATTAATTATATTACAAATTATTAAAACACGCACTGATATAAATGATATGACGGACTGATATAAAGTTCTAATAATGTAATTGTCATAATAATTGTGTAATTTGGTTTCATGAATTTAAACGCGATTAATATGTTAAAATAATTCAATTTCAAAACCATACCGAGTTAAATAAATTAATAAGAAATAAACGATCAAGATTGTGTTTTTAATTTATTACTCAATTAGACTCGTAACTAGACATTTTGATATTTGGTTTACAAACGGCCTAGGGCGCGGTAAACACCCAAACCAGCCCTGAATATTTCCATATGACGACTTTCAAAATAAAATATATAGTGGAAGCTTGAAAAATTAAGTCACGCTTGCCAGTGTCCAGCATCTTCGCAATGGTATATATGCAAGTTTATAATTATATATACCGTGAATGTATACGAGACATGACGATTGACGTACGAGAATCATTAACTTAAGTCCAGTAGGAAATGAAACTTCACGTTTGCTGAAAATATGTGAAGGTGAAGAAGACATTAATACCTGAAAAAACAGAAAATATTCATATTTTACTGAAGCTTAATACATTTAAAAATTAGAAATGTTATTTAAGTATCGTTTATTTATGTGTGAGCGTACGTTTAGCAGTAATTAAGTTTCTAACACATAAAGATTACAGTAACTGATGTAGTCGGTCTAGATTTATATGCGAAATATCAATTCTTTCGAACAAAATATTTTATTGATCGTTTTGAAAAACTACTCTTTATATGTTGCTAATTGGAACTAATAATGTAGTAACCAATTTTAACCAGTAATATTACTACAATTTTACTTGTCTCAAACGGACAGCGTGCAAAATACTTTACCATCCAAATCATACGATACAATTTTCTTAGTATGTAAATGTGTGTGTGCGTGTGTGTGTCTGTGTGTTTCTTTACTCTCTAGCCTTGTTAGTTCTTCAAAGTTAATTATTGTGTTATAATTCAGAACAAAATTTCGTCTGTTTTAGGGCAGGGTCGTATGAATCAATTAGGAGGAGTATTTATAAACGGGCGTCCTTTACCCAATCATACTCGATACAAAATAGTGGAAATGGCTGCCGCGGGTGTGAGGCCCTGTGTAATTTCTCGACAGTTACGCGTATCTCATGGTTGTGTTTCTAAAATATTAAATAGATATCAAGAAACTGGATCTATTAGACCTGGTGTTATCGGTGGAAGTAAACCTCGAGTAGCCACCCCGGAAGTTGAAGCCAGGATAGAAGAGTTAAAGCGCGATAATCCTGGTATTTTTTCCTGGGAAATTCGTGACAAGTTAGTAAAGGTAACAACTTTTTTTTCTATACGTTTACAAACATTTCAAATCAATTATTTATATTAGGCAAATTGATATACGACTAAGATTTTGTCCGCTGAAAATACGTTACGTTTTTTATGTTGCAATATTCTTTTTAGGTATTTTATCTAGCACTAAAACATTTCAAATTGTACTTTACGGAATTACATGAAATAAAATTCTTGACAAAGTCAAAATTTAAATCGAATTTAATAATAACAGCAATGATTTAAAGTTTTGCTTTTTGATAATTTTTAATTACTACTTTGAAGAGTTTGTGTTTATTTATTTAGAATTTTATAGTTTATTTTACGATGTTTTTTTTCCATGAGAATGTGAAACGAGTCAATAGAACGTATCAAATTAGGAGGAACCTTATTAGTTGCAACGGTTTTAAATCAAAATGAGGGTAGCGTGGTGGCTATTAAGTGATAACGATTTCATGCGCTGATATGCATGAAACTTTTATAACAAGATGTTCATAAGTTAGAGAAAAAGAGAAAGTTTTGAAGATTTACCTTTTATGGTATACACGGTGTACAATTTAGCATATCCCAAGTTTCCGTGGCATGCATTGTCTTTACGTGTGTTCACGTTCCTTCAAACCGCAATTTTACAGCGAGGCATGATTTAGAAATTACTTTTGAAAAGTGGGCTAAAGTTGATTACTGTTATTGCTGTCGATTTGCAAATAAAAAATCCAAATCGATTTGGTCACTAATATTACTATTATCTCAGTTAATATCTGCAAATGTTTTATTTTATAAATTGAATAATTTTCGAATTAAAAACATAATTTGTGTTTTTATCATGATCGTTTCTTACTTTTAGTTTACAAAATTACTTTATAATTAATTTTATTCACAAAATGAGTTTAAGACAATTAAATCAATCGCTTATTTTATATTGTATTCAAAATGTAATATTTACATAATTACTGAATATCATTACACTGAGAAAATTATATTGTAGAATTTAGATGGTAAATATTTCGTGAAAATTGTTTCGTTAAGACAAACGAATTTATCAATATGATTGGTCAAAATAGGTAATATTACATAGCCAGACTTACACAATATCATACAATTTCCTTCACAAAGCGTTGTATACTTCGTACAATATTATTTTATCAGTGTACTAAATTGATATTTTGTATATATATTTTATGCTAATTTATTTTAAGCAAAGTTCCTAATTGTGTAGAAAGATAGTTAATAATCGGAAGTATCCGAATCTGACTATGCCATTTTAAGATAATTATTCGAAGTGTAAAACGTCAAATCGTAAGTTTCTTGTAAATACTTTGAAACAATGAAATGGATCGGAGACGTGGAAATAATTGCAATACACAAAAAGTATCTCAAAATATAGTTACTTCGTACATCGATCTATAACGAAATATGTGCAGTTTAAATTTGCGAGCAAGTCTCATCTCAGCTCACAGCTAAACAATGTTTAAAATGCGTATTTTTTCGGGAAAACAAACAAAGAAGACATCAGACCTGATAACAATTCTTATTTCGCGAAGCGGCATGTGTTCCGTGTAGGCGGCAAAGTGTTTTGTATTAGAGGACATGGCGCGAGTGGCCTGAAGGTATTCACGTACCTCATAACGCCCTGCAAATTAAAAAGCTTCATTCAGTGCGATGGCCGCGGTAGATACAGAATACTAACACGTTAAACGTTCATTTGGAACGGGAAAAGGTTAATAGCCGCGGCCCATCTGTATAAGCACGCCGTGCACGCGGGAATATCGATGTTAAACACCGATTTGCCCCACGATATCACGCGTGATACATAAAATTCGTGAAATACGCAGAAAAGTGCGCGATGATTCATTTTCCCATCGCCAGGTATGTTTTAATTATATATCCGCGGCAGCGACGTTATAGAACTATCGACCAAATGATGAAGAGATGTTTGATTAGTATAAATGTTGCATGATTTATGAACTATTGTGCAAATATAAATTTAAAGAACAAACAACGAATAATGATTATGATTTATTGGCTTAATCGCTTTTTGTCGGCCTTTCCCTTTGTTATTAATTGAAATATTGTTTATACCGATGGATACAATAATTTATTATGTTGAAATCGATATCGCAACTCAAATGAGTTATCGATTTGTTTGCCCTAAATGGCAAAGGGTGTTTGAATTCGGATATTCAATTCGAATGATTAGAATTATCCTAAAATTGATTTAAACGCAAAACTCGCGCATTATTTATTAAAATCGTGTATAAAAGGAGGAACTTTTTGTTCTTATGTAAGAGACAGGTTATGCCATTTCTGACGTTTCCAGTTGTTTTATTTCACTGACAACGTAAAAACTGTTAATAAAATCCTATCAATTAAGATTGCAAGAAAAAAATCTCATTAAAAAGTGTTTCAACAAATAACTGCGCTAACTATATAAGGCGTTTTATCTGCCGTAACTTTTACTCGCGTGACCATTTAAGTCCAATAACTTGCGAACAATTGTTATCGTTAAATTGCATCCTTATACCGAGAGTGCGAGTTTCATTTTCATTTCGACGTATTAACATACGAAGTGCATTGAATTAAGTTCTTCGCTTCGTCGATAATCTCCGATAAAGAAGTGAATCGCACATTCCATAAATGTAAGGGGAAAGAGCGAAAGGAGAAGCGCGCGCAAAACATTTATGAGGGAGCGAAAAAGTGTAAAACGTATGCAGCGAACATGTTGAGATCATCGAATCGGATGGATTGCTTGCAGAGTGTATTAAAAAGCGATAATTTGCAATTGAGATTAAATAAGGGCAAATTTGTTTTTGTAGTTACGTTTTTTGTTCAAAATTATATGATATTTAAAAAAAGTACTTCATACAATTTTCAAAGTCAATCCTATAGAAGTTATGAGACGACATAAAGAGGTATTAATCTTTTCTTAATTGAACTATACAGTAATTTCAGTAATTCAGTACAATAAATTAGTATAAGCTATGGGAATTAAGTTTTATTTCTTTACAATTTTATTAAATGAAATATAATTATATGAAATTTTAAACACCATATAAATATTCGAACGTTTTGTATTTTAATGACTTAAGTCTACATTAAACCACAATTGAGAAAAATTTCAAACTTTTTACTATAATATTTATCATTAATTTATGATAGCAACCCTATACAAATTTTCATCTTTTATGTAATTTATATACCGTATAGCGGTATATCAAAACGAATAACTACCCTAGTAGAAATTTGTCTAGTATCTCGTGAGTTACCAGAGACTTTGTATATAAAATTTCTAGTAACTCACG
>JABFQC010003174.1:0-14583 GCA_022817085.1 Psilanteris sp. ZL-2020
ATGCTATACAGTGGAGCAGCTGTACGCATTCTGGCATCACTGCTTTACAGGTATATTCATTTATTCTAATAACTATCGAATCATTGAAAATTTTAAAATATTAATATTAGTTATATTATTATAAAATTATTAGTTATATAAAATTATTTATAAAATATTAGTTATAAATTTTAATAAATTAATTAATTCAATTAATTAAAATAATTATAATTTTTGAAAATATACATAAATTCATGACCTTTAATTTAATTGATTTATTATTTAAAGTTAATTTAATTTAATGATACCTTTTAATTGCAGCAATGCAGGTGGTGGGTGGGTTTTTCATATTTTACTTTCTACTATTGATAATATTTTCTGGATTGATGGTATATGGAATAAATGAAGGAGTTCGAGGTTGGCTTCTTCCATGGTTGGTTGCTTGGTTTATTGTATGTTTATTCCAATTAGTATTCGGACTATGGTTATTAGGCGGTTACTATATTTATGTAAGTTTTAATTCAATTATATATATATATATATATATATATATATAAATTAGAAACTACTTGTTGAAGTATTAAATTTACAATTTTATGTATCCATTTTACAGCTGCAAACAGTATTTGCAACACTCTGTAATTGGCTTTGGATGGCATACAATGTGAGTATATTTGAATTAAACTAATAATCTAATTTTTTAATTTATAAATGTTTCTTATGTTGTACTTAAATCAATATTTAATATTATATATTTTTTATGTTAAAAGTGTGTAAAATAAGTAAATCTAAAACAATTATAATCTTGTATAATTACAGATATATTGCTGGTTCTTCGTTCTATCAATGTACAAAATATTTGAAGAACTACAATCACCTAATATTGAACTACTGTGGCCTTAAAATAGAAAAATCATTAGTTAAGATATAATCTAACTTTGTTCTGAACCTAAATAGCTTTTAGATATTATTTTAATGGTAACGCCAAAGTAAGCAATTTTAGTTAAATCATACAAAATAACGTTTACTCTTTTCTCACGTATTCAAAGAACAAAACTTTTACATACAACTTATATATATTCTATATTTACAAGTTATATTGATAATAAGTAGAATTTTAAGATAGCGATTAAAACAATTTTTTTCGACCGAAGACTGATATTGGCACTACAACATGATGCGTTTTCCGTCCAAATTCGGTCAATAGCAATTATTTATTCTATTGAAGAACATATATTATTAAAATGAAATCGATAAGGTAGCCAATAGAAAAACCATGTTTATGCTTTTTTATGATCAATAAAATATTTATAAAAAATTATTTTTTATATAAAACATTTTTCGCATTAATCAACGTTAAAACTTATTATACAAATATGAAAAATATCTAATTAAGTATTTATAGTTAGTTAAATGTAATATAATTTTGTAAGTGAAATATTTTTCAAATTAATGAAAATATATATCAAATCATTTTTACTACAGTATATACATTTTTTATATGAAATTTTGTATTATTTTTATTAAAAATAATATTATAATATTACATTTTCAATGAATATAGACATTTTTTAGCCAGGATATTCTTGATACGTCGTGTGATGTTTAAGATATTATTTTACAGATCAGATTTTTTTAAAGACTCAATTGAACGAATTATTAGAACTAATAATACATTTTTATCAAACCATGATATTAAAATCTGGTAGTCAAGGTTGAAACGCACAGATCAACGTTATACTTTACAATTTGATATTCTAATGTTTATATATTGCAATATATTCGCAATTTTATACACAATATTGTTGATTCAGAATAATTTACTTCCAAATATGAGTATGTAAAATTTAAACTGACTATATTTCATAATTAATTTATTATGATAAGATAAATTAAAAACATGTAAAATAAAAAATTTCCATTATTTGATAGTTTCAAATGTAGCAATTTATATATATTTTTAATATAATCAAAAATACCAATTACGTATAAACTAATATTCATATTATAATTTTGTAAATGATTTTTATATAATTTTATAACTAGGAATAATATATTTTATACATTTTTATATTGTAAACCATGTAAACCCATAGATTATCTCATTAAAGATGAGTATACAATGATACTGTAATTATTATTAATAAAGAAAATTAAAAATGATTATTTACTCTTTTAGTTAATTTAGGTTAGTATAATTCTGAAAGACATTTTCTTATACAGAAAAATTATTTTCGTACTCATTCTTCCACACATATTAAGTTAACTTAAAAGCTATAATTACAGCAATATCTCAGATATAAGATTTACATTAAAGTCTTTTATATTAACATTAGTAAATCTGTTTGCTTATACTTCCATACTTTTGATCTTATAATACAACTTTCACCACATGTCCCATTTCTTTGCATTTCTCCGGTCTCAGATTTTTTAGAGAAATAAGCTATTGAATTGTTGGTTGAATGTATTGGTTTAATCGTCAATAAGTCAAAAAAATATAACTAAGGAAATAGTGACTGCGTTGTCAAATTTTAAAGTGCACTAAAATGCAAGGAAATTTGAATCGAGAGTTTTATGTATAAATATAAATTATATACAAGCGTTGAAATCATATAAATTAATTTATTCAGAATGAAATATGAGAAAAAATAAGCACCCAGATCAGATTTTACAAAGAAAATAGGAATTTACTGTTTATAAAGTTTGAAAGGTAATTTAGACTTTATTCAGTGCATAATCTTATTCGAAGATTACTTCAAGGATGAGATCGGCATTTAGTATTAAATCATGGTCATACTTTATGAAAACAAAAAGGACTACATTAAATATATGCTATTCATTACTCCTATGAAATAGTTTGTGACTTTCTGACTGAAGAAAACTCCTTTGAATTTTACGTTTATATTTACAACGTTACGTTTGTATTATACAAAAAACAAAAAAAAATACACAATTATTTAGAAATATTCATGGTTACGATTATAATAAAAAAAGATATTTTGCATTTACTTATCCAAATCTGTATAAATAATATAACATATAGTACACAGTTATTTTAGAACAAAACATGTAAATCAGATAATTTGTAAGCATGTCTTATTGAGACAACTGAATTTCAATAGTATACTAATAGGAATTTAATGTATCACTTTAGGACTGACAAGTACATAATAAACAATTATAGATATATATTTTAAAGAAGAATTTATTTATTTTCCATATAATACAATATAAATAACGGTAAAAAATAGATTTGTAGTATTAAATTATTATAAATATTTACTCATTTTCAAATTAACAAAAACTAATTTGAAAAAAATATAGCATTAGTTTGAAGATAAAACAAGAAAGAAGGGAAACTGCATTATCATTGCATACATAAAAACTAAACACTATTCTTTTTTCATAAATATCTTGTTTAACATATAAAATAAATTTGAATATTATTAAAAGAGCGAGTATTTTGTTATTTGAAAAAGTGTGATTTTTAATTTACATTCTTTTGTAAATTATAAAAAATTGTCTTTAAACATTCAAAAATATTGATTATAGCAATAATAATATTGAAATATTGATTTTAAAATAAGGGTATTAATAATTTCCTAATTGGTATTAATATATTTATTATTATTATTATCATCATAACTATAATTAACATAAGTAAATCTTAATTATGCATTAATTATTTTATTAACTTAATTAGCTTTTAATTTAGCTCGTATCTTATATCGTCGTACGCATTTTTAATCGTACTTTAACCTATGATTATGTTTCTTTTCTGTATGCATTTTCGCATGTTTATATTTTGAAGAAAATAAAAGAAAAGTATTTGTTATCTGACCCAAATCGTAATTATAAATTGCAACAATAATATAAATTATGGATATCAGTTTCAGTATCAAAGAAACACGGAAAACAATTAAAATCTCTATAAAGTATGATATTGAATAATAAGTATCAATAAAAACAATGGCATTATTTGGTGTAATGGAATCAGATATGAATATCAATATATAATAACATATAGCAGTGTTATTACTGAATTTTTTAGTAGTTTATTTTTCTTTTTTGAACATATATATAATTATCCCCGAGATTTCGTTTACACACGATTAAGAAATTCAAAATGTCATATCTGCTTTATGTTTTTCTTGGATAAGATCCATTTTATGTCAAATGTAAAGCTATTTTAAAATCATAAAATATGTCTTTAAAATAAATATAATCAAATTAATAATTATCGAAAAGTTAATGCTTCTTAACAATATTATAATGTTTTAATTAATTAAAATTTGATTTAAATACTGAGATAACAAAAAAACTGATATATCAATCACAACATTTTAATTTCTAATTGTCTATTTATAATTTTGAATAATTTTGTACTAAGTTTTTATAACTGGTATAATTGGACTTCTAGTGTCCATAAGGAATCCTAAGAGATAAACATGAATCTTTTTATATGAGTTTATGAATTTACCAATCCAAAATGTACCCTTTTTGTCTAATATTAATTTTTCTTTAAAATTAAATTTAATATTTTCACTAAATAAATATGGAGATATTTATATAATAACAGTCAATTATTTATAAATTTTTATGCTGTAGACATTACTAAATTCATTAATATATATTGCTCTTAAAAGTATACTGAACGATTAATATAACCAATTTCATTGCTAGAAAAATAATAACAAAAGATTATCATAATTTATGAGATTTACGAAATAAATTATTTATTTTGATCTTATTACAATAAAACTTAAAAACCTCGCTAAAAATAATGCTCAATGCAATGAACATGAGCAAATTAGCTATCACTGAAGGTTAATCGTTCATTGAATCTCATTACAATGCATAAACAATTACGTTATATCTTAAAGTTATTAGTCACGATTTTTTTTATTGTTTAATTTATTTATTTTATTGTCAAATAATATTTAGTATAACCTATCGTCAGAGATAACTGCAATAACTGACAAAATCATGACTGTCTCGCATGATTGAAATATTGTCAATGATATTTACACTTTGTTAAAAGCAGTAATATAATAAATAATAATGTACTGCTTATAACGGTTACTTAAACTATTACTCATTTTTAATTAATATCGCTTGTTTAGATACTTTTTCTTATAGTATATTTGTGTACGAGGGCGGTTCGGTAAATATTATTAGAATTTTACTACATTTTTTATTATTAACTTTTTCTTTCAAAATGCAATTTTTTCTTGTTATATACATAACAAATACATTCTCAAGCCTCTCCCCCCATTACGTTTTCAGAGAATCCGCGACTTTTTACATTGGTTTCGTAAGAATTGTAAACAAGAAGTTGAGGGAGAAGCCCCGCGTCTCAGTACATTTTTTAACATTTTTAAATTAACAATTATAACTTCTGAAACAGAAAATATCCGTATCATTCGCGTACGTATAGTTGATGTAAACAAATGAATAGTTAAATTAAACATATTATGTTTACATTGACTATACGTATGCTTTGTTCATCCTAATATGTTTTCCGTGTACATAAATTTGTATATACACAATAAACTCTAATAAAAGTTATTGCTAAAATTGCATAACCTGCGCATTGTATAAAATATTTAACAGTTTATTATGCAATGTACCAATAGACGGATATAAGTGAAAATACTCTGAAACATAACTATATCATATATTAAATATATATCTAAATTATTTTAATTTAATATTACGTAGGTGAAAAATTTGAATACATTATATATAGTAGTTTTATCTATATTACTTTTCTACATTATAATCAATATTAAAATGAAATTTCAAGTACATTTTAATAGTTACACTTAAGAATGTACTTTAAAATTACGCTTCAGTGTATATGAATTGTGAACTGAAGTATATTATATATATAAAATATTTAATGCTTGAATGCTTTTCAACGTGTTAATAATATTTAATATATTTATTATATTTAATAAAATAAAACATGAAATAATGAAACAATTTTGATACACCTTATGAATTTATTATTAATAGTCAAATACAGGAAAGCTATTAGTACAGTGTTCATCAATAATCAACGCACATTCGAATTAGGATTCCTCGTATTAAGCATGCGCGGTAGCTCGGCGGAGAATTCTAAGCGTTATAAACAAAATCAAGAAGGACCGCATAGATTGAAGCAGTAAGTCAGCAGTCGCGCTACTACTTGTTCTTTCTCTTACAATTTAACTCAGATAATAACTCACAAACAAACGTTAAATAATAATCATTATTTTACATTATTTGTTTTATATTTGATGATAAATAATTGATTCGAATTATCGAATTAATTAAATTAAGTGTAAAATATTAATACGTAATTTTGTAATAATGTATCAAGTTTAACAACGATTAATAAATTCGAAATTCATCAAACGCATCGTATCTTTTAATTCGCGAGGTACATATATATATATATATATATATATATATATATTTAAAAATATAAATACATTGCAAACTCGTTAAAAAGTGCGAAAAAAATTGACAGTGAATGTTTTCTAAGACAGCCCTTTATCGAAACAATAATGCTCGATTAATTAAAAGGAAAAACACAAAAGAGCAATACGAAGAAATGATTAATGCGATTCATTAAGGAGCTGAAGAAACGACGAGATTTGCGACCACAAAAACAGTGATAAAAAAGACGGCGCAAATTCAAGACGACGCTTCGGATAAAGCCACACGTATGTGAACTTGAGCATCACGGTTTAGCGGAGTTTTTTTTACACAAAGTGTATTACTGTGTGATGTTTTAATACAAACAGACAAACAAAATGAACGACCCGAATAACGATACGATACTGACGAGTACGGACAATTTGATCAAAATATCTAATATAACTGATGCGGGATCTAGGAGACATTTGTCGTTTGAATTTCAAATTGTTCTCACACTTGTGTACATCACTGGAGTATTTGGCAATGTTTCGGCACTTATCATACTTTTTCACAGAGATAAGGTACGTTGTCTTTTTTATACATTGTTTATGTATAATTTCAATGCTAATGTTAAGATACTTTCATGGCAACAAAATTATATTACACGCGCGGTCAGTAATTTTTATTTGAATACATTGAAATAGTATTTTTATTATTATTATTATTATGATTTTGTTTTAAAATTTTAATATTTAATAAAAGCTTCTTTAATTAATGTTCAACAGTTTGAAAATAAATACATCGGTGTGTGTAGTATTTATTACGTTTAATTGGGCTTTTGATGACAAATGTGTCTACGTTAATTGTAATAATTTTGTTTTACATTACATCATAATTTTTTATTCAAATCGTCAAATACAATTTTATTCATAGTAACGTAATATACTTCAATACGTATGAATCCACTGTGACATTTTCACGACCGGACACATATTTTGTTTTATACTTTAAAACACTTTATTTCTTGAAAAATAATGCTCGTATTTACTCTATCTTTAAACATCCTAATGTCTAAACAATATATATTTATTTTGCTTTAAATATATATATATATATATATATATATATATGTATGTATATATTTGATTAAAATACGAATATTTTATAATATATTAATTACAATTGAATTGTAACAATTAAATTATTTTGTCTCTACATGAGTCATGGATAAGAGAAAAGTTTAAATTTAGTGCATAATTTTAGCTTTTTATTTTTAAATTATTTATGTGTATTCAATTTTGTCATATTATTTTAACTCGATTTATTTGTATTGTTCACATTTACTTTGACTATTTTATATCTAAAAACTGAAAGAACTTTTTGTTTCGTCTGGTTAGTATTATTAAATTTCATTAATGTATATTGTATTATATAATATATAGTGAATTATAGCATCAAAATAAAATAGTATAAATTAAATTCATTCGTTGCACTCAACTGCAATTATAGTCGTATTGAAAAGATATGTAATTATATTAACAATATATAATTTTATTAATTTGATATATCGTATGTCATAATAGTTTCGTATAATTTTATTTATGCTTTATTTAATCATCGATTTAATCGATGTAATCATCCGATGTTAATTTTCTTTATTTGCACTGTTGTAATATATGTACTAATCATGAAAATATTAATTCGATTAATTGAGTACGTTTAATAAACGTTAAATTAAACAAAAGAAAGGTGTTGGTTTAATTATTCATTTTAAAAAATAGTATGATTATATACTTGGGTGTAATAAATTTGAAGTACTTTCTTAAGTAGTGAAAATATGAAAATATTAAACATTGTTCTAGGAGTATAGTAAATATATTAAAATAGACAAAACCATTTTAATTCGTGTATATATATATCGGTATAAAAAAAATAAGTGTATCATAAAATTATTAGGATTACTGATATACATTTTAAAGTATTGATTGATTTTTAATAAGTTATTGAACTATGATAGAAAAATTATTATTTTTCAGTTTGCATATTAACGTTAAGTTAATAAATAAGTTGTTTATAACAAAAATAAATAAAACATAAATTCAACCAATTACAATTCTAGACACTGACTTCACCTACGTTTAATCTAGTTATACAACACTGTAAAAACTGACGTTACAAAAATGTCTTATTTCAAGACATTTTTATAGAAAAGATAGTTTAAGTGTCTTATAATTAGATACTATTGATGTCTTTTGTATGAAAATGTCTCCATTTAAGACACTTGTTTTAGTAGTGAGTTTGCTTAGCAATCTTTTTCATTTAATATTACTATAATAATATCCATATATGTATGACAAGTATACCAAAATATTGAATTTTGCTAAAACTATTATCAAATAGAACGAATCTAAATTATTAATTGTCGTGGTATGTATTTGTAAATTATTGCAATAAATTATACTGAAATTCGGAAGTATAGATGAAAACATAATTACGTTAAGTGATCTATTTATTTGCAGAGAAGGAACCGAAAACATCTGTTGATGCTACGATGTTTGGCTACGAATGATTTAGTAGCTTTGATGGGCATGTTAGTACAAATGTATGTCACCATATATGCTGGTCGGGTAACATCGACAAGAGCATTTTGTTCTCTTCGAGTAGTATGGCGACTTTTTGGACTCTTTAGTGGCTGTGTTGCGATAGTAATGGCTGCAGAGAGATGGCTGGCCTTAACAAGACCATTTCTATATCAAAAGGTCAGAAAACGTTTTTACAGTTTCATCCCAGATTTATAATCGTTAAGTCTCTAAGCTTTAATAATAATAAGTAAAAGATCTTGAATACGCCAATGTTATTTATTTATTGATATTATATATTTTAAGCATATCATAAACATATAATTTACATACTTGCAATACATACTCTACGTATTTATAATCACTGACAAGGTTTTTTTGAATGTGCCATTTTAAATTTGAATGAATATACACTGAGAGAAATAAATAACGAAAAATTACTATTTATTTCCTTAATTTGGAATCATAAGAGAAAAATCAGAATATTTACTATTTTGAAAAGTAATATATTATGATAAAGTAGTATTTTTCGATGTAAAAAACTTACTTTTTCCTTTTAAAAACAGTAAATATTATTCTTTTTCTTTTATGATTCCAAATTAAGGAAATAAATAGTAATTTTTTGTCATTTATTTCTCTCAGTGTACGTGAATACGTAATTTCAAATTAATACAGTTAGCTTAAATATCCCCCCCCCCCCCCGAAAATAGCACCGTCTTAAGGAAAGATCTTCTTAAGGAAAGGGTTATTTCTTTGTTGTTTTTAACATCCGGTTAACACTAAATATGTCGAGCGAACAAATTAGGAACGTTTCGCAATATGCATCACACATGTATCACTCTTAGAATATCGTCATAATTATTTCGTTAAGAATATAGGTTACGATGATAATTTTACAAACAAGTGCATGCACACTGAATTTATGCATTAATTTTTTTCATCTTATGCAAATCGTATATGATTTAAATATCAAGTTTATAACAATAAGTGATGGTATACACTTATCTGCGATTTGAAATTAGTTGAATATTTTTTATATTATATACTTGTGCTTAATTTTAAAAGATACATTTTTATCAATGATGGTATTTTGAATTCGTTATATATGTAATAAGAATTGTATTAACCCTCAGTTTAATATTAGTATTCAATATATCTGTTGTTTTATGTGGATTGCATTATAATGGAATTTACTGAAGGATTAACAAATGAAAATTTCGAAACGAGTATATATATATATATATATATATATATATATAGATAATGTTAATTATAGGTTTTTCACACTTAAAGAAAAATTATATTATAAAAGTTTGCATTTTACGCTATATATAGTATGTAAATCTTTTTATATTATAATTAAGAATTTGAAAACATGAAAAAATGATAAATATGAAACACACATCTCGGACAATGTATGTACACACAAATATTATAAAATATTGTTACGGAAAATGCTATATATGTAACTTTGTATATTTTCACTAGAAGAATTAAATATAAATCTATTTTCTATAACAAAAACTAAATGTAACAATAATTACTAATATAATAAAAAAAAACAATTTTTGAACATCAAAGTTTTTTTCACTAATATTCAATTTAAAAATATACGTTGATTTCGAGAATTACTTTGAAGCAATGTAGAAAATTTGTATTGTGTGATTGATTTTTATCGAAATTCAAATAGCACCTCTGATCGATTGCATTTTTGCAAGCTTGTATACTGTGCTTAGAATATATAAGTATAAATTTGAGTTGCATTTGAAATGTGTGTAGATAACTAATTTGAAATGCATCTACTAAAACAATATTATAAGGCAGTATTATTGATATATTATAAGTATATATATTTGTGTTCTAAATTTACAAAACTGAATACCATAATTAAATAATTTTTTTATCGTAATGTATGATTTTTAAAGAAAAACAGCATTGATATGTTAAAAAATAATTCCTTTAAATAAAATTATCCGCAATTATTTTTGATTCATATTAATAATCACTAATTCTTACAATAAAAATATTAAGATTAGTATTTTACTTGTTTTTAATCTTGAATTTAATTATTTCTTATTTATATAATGCAAAAAGTAATCAATAGTAAAAGTTTATAATAGGAATATATACTTTCTATTAAGAAAATATAACTAAGTTTTAATTCATTTTATCAAGTTAACACATCTTTGTGGTCAAATAAGTATGGTGTACTACATTTAATTAATATTGTATTGAAATTAATTCTTTAATAATATATTAACCATTACAACTGTTATAAACCTGTGTATTTGAGGTAAACATGTCTTATCAGTAATTATGTTACCAATTCATTTAATCTAAAAATATTGAAACACTCAATAATATCTGAATCGTTACGTCATATATGTATATCTAAAATATATCATTCCAAACACATAAAACCTGTAAATATTATATGATTATAAGTTTGTATAATTTGAAGTTGTAATTAACATATTGTATAATAAAATAATCTTATTAGACAATAGTAGAATTCTATTTTATATTATTATATTAGTTGAAGATGAATTGTTATAAAAATAAATTTTACAAAATATTAAGTGAATATTTAAAAATGCGAGAGATTTCATAAGAAAAAAGTGGGACAATCATGCAGATAAAAGAACAGTTTTACTGATATCCCATATTTGATAAATATTAAGGTTGCGTATACTACGTATGTATGTTTTATTAAAACATGAATAAGATTTAACACCGCCAGTGATGAGAAGTTTACAAAGTTCGAAAGATGAAAATTGCGTTTCAATTGCACTTAAGGAATTAAAGAAATCAAATATCATTATGTTGAACATCAAATTGTTGAACATTGATAGTATCATATATATATATATATATATATATATATATATATATATATAAATTGTATATATCATATATAATTGTGTGTAATAAATATATATAACTGTAATTTACTTTCACAATGTATGAAGTTATTTGTATTTTTATTTAATATTCTAAAAATAAAAAGCTACAAGATATTCTCCGTTTATCTACAATGACTCTATTAATAACCGTATTCGATAAATTACATAATGTTAATTAATGAAACAAAACATTGAATATATTCACTGAATACAGAATTATTTAAATCATTAAGTAAAAATATAATATACATAAAACACCCTTAAATATTTTATCAAGAAATTCTGACATGACAAATAAACAAATGTATTCACTTAAAAAATAGTATAGCCTTACGGATATTATTGTATGAACGATACAAAAATAAATGTTTACGAGTTCATTTCTTTAGTGTAATATACTAAAAAGATAATTGCTTTTCATACCAATTGTATTGCAGTTCTAATTACTTCCAATTTGTCAATGTCTACATGAGGTCTTCTTAAGTTCATCATCTACGTTTTACGAAAATGATATCTCCATTTGATATACAATTATATATACGAAAATTTCATAAATTACGTCACGCTGTTAGAGGCTTTCAATTTTTGTAAGAAAAAACATGTATAATAACACACAATGGAAACCCAACAAAATAAACAAAACATATCCTGTTTGTGTGAATTATTATTTATTGAGATTTTAATTATATTATATTTTATTTGATCTAAAACAGTATAGTGATGTTCAATAAATTTAATTCATACAAAATTATGAAATATTATTATATATTTTGTAAACATCGTGTACTATAAGTTTTTAATATATGTTTTAAAGTATTAAAAAATCCAATTAAATACAGTGTAACTGTTACTATTAAAAAACTAAACAAAAAATTTAACGGGTCCATTAACTTTTAATTATATATGTATGTTGTTTAATTTAATTTTCATTGTAAATTAATTTCATTATTGATAATCAAAGTTGAACAACAAATAAATATGTATAGTAATTGAAAGACTAGCTATGATATATTACAAAAATATGTATATATAAGAATTATAAATTCAATAAAATTCGAACTACCACAAACTACTTTTACAATTCATATTCTATGAAAATAAGAAAATATATATATATTTAGCATATATACCATTATTGAAAACGTAGTAGTTGATTAATTTCGAATCTTGCAAAATGCATTGTGTATGTTACTAATATATTAATATTATTATAATTGAAAAATTATTCTAATAAACATGAATTCCAAGACAGGCTGTACTGAAAGGTACAGATAGTTTGTATGTGCAGTATGTTTTATTGAAACGTATACTTGATTAACTTTTAAATAAGGCAATGTTCAATTTTGCATTTAAGCTGTTATTATGCACGCACATGAAGATGCGCGTGCGCGAGTGCATCAGAATACATGATTAATATACTGCAAATGTTATAACTGATCAAACTAAAGACGAAGATGACATTTTAGCAGGTAACGTTTCCTGTGATTGTTCGATGTATGCTTTTACTGTGGATAGCTGCATTAGCACTCACCAGTTTACCTTTATTTGGCTTTGGTATATATTACAACGGTCATAGATGCGAACGTTATAGAAACGCTACTCAAACAATTGATATCGCATACTCATACTTATGGTTCTTCTTTGGTAAATTTACATAATGTTATTCATTTATTGAAATTATAAACTATTTAATATATAACATTAATAGCGAATTTAACGTATTGTTTTATTAATTCTTCGAGTCAATTTTTTTCCAAGCTAAGTTCATTTTAACCAGTAATGTTATTGAACATTACGATCATTGATTCAAAATAATCTATAACTTTGGCTGAGTTCTAAAATGACTTTTCAGTACTGAAACAATGAGATAAAAATATGAAAACAAATAATTAAGACAAAGACAAAAGTGCTGAAAATCAATTTTAGAACTCAGCCTTTGTATAATATTTAATTAATCATTGTAGTCATTTTTCGACATTATTTTCTCTTCGTATTTTAACAAATATGTATTAATCCGTTGTATATTGTATGTTATATTATGTATGAATTTTCAAAAAAAATGGCAAAAAAATTGTTACATTGAATTAACTCAATAATTAGTTAAAAATAATTTGTCAAAAATTAGATTAGTGATCTTGATTGATAAAGTTGTCATTAACGCAGTTAATTGCATCTTGAAGTAATGTTTATTTAACAAATTAAATTGTTGTTTTAATTATATAAATAAATAAAGAAGTAATGTTTTTATTCTTAAAGCACATACGTTTTCAATGAGTTGATTATAATATGTATAATGAAATACAATGTAAAAGACAAACAATAAATTAAATTCTTAAAAAGTACAAATATACTTCAGATTAAAAAGTAAGTGTTAAGATGCTTCATTTTTTACTAAAATTCTATTACAGACATAATTTGATAATTTTTCGAGTTAATATATATTATCATTATGGACAGTTTCAATATAAAATAAAAAAAGAGTCAAAGGAAATTTACTTTTCCCCGAATTTGAAAAAAGGATTTCAATGCATGAAATCAATGTGGTTTTACATAATTTTTAATATAAAAGAATTATGCGGCGATCTTTAGATATTCTCAAGATAATCGAGAATTTATAATGGAAATAATGATGTTTATTAAATATGTATATAATATACATATACAGAAGAGCAAAGCAAAGGGTGAAGAGCATAGCTATAGTAAACTATGTATTACTA
>JABFQC010003175.1:0-14580 GCA_022817085.1 Psilanteris sp. ZL-2020
ATCCCAAGATATATATATATATATGTGTTATGATATTTCTAGAAAAATCAATGAACATATAGATACGTAATAAATATTTCATACATTTTATTTAATACAAAGAAAATTTACTACAAGTAGTTAACCTATGTCTTTCAGTCAGACTCCAAAGATGGACTACTGATTAAGTTTATGACTAAACGATTTGTTCTCAGTGAAACTGACAAAAATTCATTTACTACGCTCTTAAAACAATCGCTTTTGATTTTCGCGTTTCAGCAAACACGCAAAAATCAAAAGAAAGCGCATACGTACAAATATGTAAACACACGAAATAAATCATATTATGACGAGTAAATCATTCCTGATTTGTTTATTTCGTGATTTATTTTATATTTTCTGTGTCCTATTTTAATTTATTGCAGAAATTTTTAATCTCTGAGTCTAAACGATATTTTTAAGAGAGCAATAAATAACTTATTTCTGAGTATGTATATAATAGTTGTTTTTATTATCATAATAATAATGAGCAAATCATCATACGATTTGAGTAGGAATAAGCGAAATTGACAAATTTATAACTCAATTTTCATTATTCTTTATTCTTCTTACCAGAGTGATTACGCTGTAAAAATTAAAAAAATTTTTAATTTTACTTTTAATTAATTAAAAAAAAAATTAAAAATGAACTTATAAGTTCATGTTATATTGATTGTTATATTTATATTGATATTAATAAATTAGTTTAATTTGTTAACAAAATAAAACATTTTACTGTCAATTTTATAATTATTTTCTTCAATATGCAATATTTTCTATACACATTTAAAAGCTTACAACGAAATTATAAGATATATATAATACAAAAACTTAATAAAAAAGTACTAGCGAACCATAGTAGAATAGTAAAACTTACATGAAACACACTTTTCTTCTTGAAATACTAAAATCTGCGCGTTTGTAAATGAAAAATTGGGAATGTATAGTACTCATGAATTGTTCTAAATTTAATGTACATTTAATTCCAATTATTTGCTTGTTTTACTTATATTTCTGTATTAATTTTCGCATAATAAGGTGAATTTTAAGATTTCCCGCTTAACCCGAGAGATTAAGTATCAATGATAATATTACCGTAAATTGTTTCTCGTCGTAGCCATAAGTTTTACCACAGATTGCGCGGAATTTATGAAAAGTGGTCACTTTGGTTCATTTAGGATACACCTAACACACTTTCTGATAAGAATTAGCCGTGCCCTCACACAACGCGATAACTAACGATATTCAATAAATGAACTAAAAAACAAAAGCGCAAAATCGTAACATCAATAACAACACCGTCGTTGAACGAAAATGCCCAAAAACTACAAAGCTCGTTACGAGACCATTAACGCGCCAAGCCGAACAAAATTTTAATTCGCAGTCAACAATACATCGATTAAAACGATCGCCATTAAATTAACATACTCTCAGCGTTGCGCGGCGGAAATCGAACTTTATAAAACCGCATTAATTTTTATCATCAAAACATCTACGCTCCACGCGCGCTGATATTTTCGATTGCGTGACGAAGCCATACCGATTTTGCTCTCATTTCGCCTAATCACGATTTTTTATTCAAAATAATGCCAGTGAAGCGGCGAGCGGCGCTTCAGCTTGGAAAAAGCGCGGTTGACTTTTTGAGCCACGCGCGCGCGACCGAATCGTTAAAATCGAAAACAAGATTGCCGCGAATGACTCGTTACTCGCGAATGCCGAATGAATTTAGCAGAGTTTACGCTGGTATTTACTCGAGTGGCCTGGTTCGCAGCTCATAGCTAGCCTCGCCTTGCTATTCCTGACTCTTCCGGCACGACGATCGCCTCTAGGCCTCTCGTGTAACGAACTCAATAATCGCTTCGCACTCGCGATGGCCGGGCGATTCGCTTTGACCTCCGGCCATCTGTATTCTTCCGTCGCAAAACAGCGTCCTCGTTAACGCTTGTACGCCGAACCTCCAGACTCACACATTCGAAGCAACCAATCATTTACCATTATGAACAACTTTAGTTTAGTAATAATTTTATTACGCGTCCGTCGCAATGAATCACGGACCGTCGTCGATTCGCAGCGCTCTGATCTATTGTCCGGATATTTTAAACTGTTATTATTTGACGTAATTGCCGAGCGCAGCGTCGCGTCAATATCAAGAGCCATCGGAGTGCATGATTCGCCTCGAAGAAAGTTTGCGCATTTACGATGAAATTGGGCGCTCGGATTTGCGTTTGATTGAAACGGCCTTCGTGCGTTTCGCTGTTAATGTATATAGTTGAGTGTTCATTTTTGCACGGTTCTAAATGTATTTATGCTTTGAACCAATGCAAAGCTAATATAGGTAATTTTAAGCGGGGATCATAGTTCAATGTAAACAGTTACACGCGGAAATATATTTAGCATCTAATCCGGTTTGCTAATCAAAGTCGGATGTAAACCTTATTTAATTCGTAACGACGACATAAAACAGAACTTTGCACAAATGGACTAAATACTAACGAGATAACCTCGGGATAGTCGCTAGTAAATTATCTCGTTATATTAATAACCATAGAAAGTTATATTAATATATAATAAGAATGAAACCGAACCGCCTTGTAGACAATTTAACGGCTCAAATTTCTAATAAGATTAATAGTAATATCGGTAATTAATAGTTTACACGCTTGGCCAAGCTTGTAATATTCTATTTAGTTTCTGCAAAATATATACAATTCGGTATTTAATAATTTAAATTATAAGCCACCAGGGCGGAATATTTGCATGACCAATGCGTTACGGTATTCAAATTAATTATTTAAGCGATTTATAATTAAGAATAACTTTTGATTCGATGCAATTATTTTGAAATATTTGTTAGATGTTGTTTAAAAATTAAAACACATGTATCGATTCGGTAGTTGGTGTATAATGACGCAATGGATAAGTATAAATCATACAGTAAGTCGTATTTACTTTTAATTCAAATTTGAAAGAATATATGCTTTTTAAACTGCCGCAAAAATTAAATAATATCACGAGATGCATAGAGGTCATAATGTACTAATATTTTAGATATGTAAACCGCTTTCATGATAAGCCACTATTGAATTATGTACTTTTGAAATTAATTAAAATTTACGGGGACTTAACATTCAATTAATTACGAAAGCAATTCCGTAAATATTCACTAACCAACTTAAAATGTAAATGATTGATTTAACAATATATGTGTACACTTTTTTCTCGCCAAAATGATATCATAATAAATTTAAAGTCCTTAATTAAAAATCTAATATGCAGCTTTGCAGTAATTTAAATCTAAATTCAATTAATACTCACTTTCATAAGTAATTTTACAGCGTGCGATGTGTAATATTTTAGTTTCAAAATAAAATACAAAATAAATTGTGTATTATTAAACATGCATAACTTCAAATTATTAAACTTATACCAGTAAGAAGTTTATTTAAAGTCAAATGAAAACGCTTTCAATTAAAGAATATTTTTTTGCCTCGGAATCAAATATCACTTATCCCGAATTTGACACGATTCATGATATATTATAAACATAATTTATATAATAAAGAAATAATTCAAAGTTTTTAAATAATTATGAGAAGTGGCAGCAGGATATCAGGAATGTGGTTTTATAAAAAAAGTCGAGCTAGAATTGAGAGAGAGAATGATCTCCAGGAAGGAAGTATAAAGCAAGAAAGGAAGTAAAAATGCGAAATAAGATTTCTGCGCTACGTTACCTTATCTTGTATAGGATCTGCAGTTGAATTCTCAACGATGCCGGTAGCGCATCATGTCATAATTTTTCCTTTCGTGTATCGTTGCAACAAAAATTAGTAAAAAATGTTCGAATGCTGAAAAGTCTGTCATCCTCGAGTTTTCGTTGATTTTTAAAGTATATACGTCACAGCCTCGATAATAAATTCGACATTTTGTACAATGTTTTTTTTGCAAATTATAATATCCCACTATATTTACTCCCCGCTAAACTCATATACGGACCGATTAATGGTTTGGACCACCTGCCACGAACGTGTTCGAAGCGAGAAATCCTAAACATGGAGAATCCAAGAAAATCAGGAAACCTTATCGGGGTTTTAGGTTAATTTTAAACGAAGTTAAAAAGTAGCTAAACGTTTGATACAATGCTGTTACGCCATATTAAGCAGAGCAGATCTGGTTGCGACTTTTCTCAATGGTAACTTTTTTGACACATTCATATGGTTGTTTTTATTTCGCGGAAATGAATCTATACATTTATAAACTTAGCTATAAAATCTAATCTTTCGGTGGGCTATAAAAACGAACGATTTTCATCAGACTCTACGTTTAATATTTGTAAATAATATTTCATGATGTAAAAGCAAGATTACACGTTTTACGATTTACTTGAATTATGCAAAATGTAAAATAACAATCCATACTAGCAACGGCTATTAGAAGATAATAAAGAAGTCAAATTTATAAAAATCACTGAAATAAGTAGCAGCGGATCTAAATGCATTGCTTTTGACGAAGCTTAGAAAAAAAAACTTTAGTTTTAACTCTCCTATTCAACGTATTTTGCGTCATTCGATATATCTCAATACCAACAGCTCATATATCCTTGCTTATATTGAACTGTATTTCTTTTGACTTATTCAGAATTAAAATTTATATTTTTAAACGATCAAAAAAAACTTCAAAAGGTTTCCGATATTCTTTGCAGTGATTATTTTTCAATATTTGTGTAAGTTGAATGATTACGATTCACCGATTGAGTTGACACCAGAGTACAACTATATAAACTCCCCCGTCCGATCTAAATTTATATATACAGACGTTTGCAGTATGATATAGTGATGCGCAATAACACGGATAATTAAATTATACGTTGATTTAATAATTGACTCGATTGTGAGCGTTATATACCTAAAGGAAATAATGTATATCTACGGTAAACTAATATATTTTTGTTTTCAAATAATTTTAAACGTACAATAAAAGAATTTAGACGTATACAAAAGGAAAGTGCAGTTATAAAGTTAGTTATTTAGTACTTTGGTCTTAAAAAAGAGGAAACTTAGTTTGTAAATAACTTGAAACTTCCGCCACTGTAGGGACTGGAATTTACAATATCGGGACAAGAAACGGTGTAATCTTGAACCTGAGTTCGTATCATACAATCTTGCAGACAGAGATGTTAGCAATCGGTAAATGTGCACGGTTTATTAGTGGAGAATATTAGAAGTAAGATAATTAGTATACTTGTAAAAGTATTTTTATTATATTATTTATATATACCTACCTCATATTCTTCATACAGTTGTATGAGAAAAAACGGGCGACATAAACTTGTTGAATTAAGAGTCTTCAGGACATTCCGGATTCATCCGTGGTAGATGTTTCTTATTCTGAGAAAACAAATATTTAACAATTTACTATATATTATACCAAAAGTCGACGATACGTGAAACACACACACAAATTACTACATTATATATTAAAATTTTATACATATTAAACTTGAATATATTATTACGTGCATTGCCAATTTTACTACATTATATAGTAATTTTTCTTGTATTTTCACGTATCGTTCAGTTTTTATATATTATGTAGTAAATTGTTAAACATTTTTTTTCTCAGTGTATATAGAATGTCGTAGAAAAATAGTACGCTATTTAGATACTACACAAAGCACAATATGACGCCACAGACATTAAATTCGAGCAAGATGTTACCTATATATCTTGTATAGTAGGTACTTTGTAGATATCAAAATTATGATTTCTTAAAGGCGATTATAATTAGGCGCGGAGTTGATTACACTTTGTAAAACTTGAGAACGTAAAACCAGAGCGAAGGACTTAACTCTATGGAAGTTTAACAAAGTAAAACCTATAAATGGATTAATTTATAAAGAGATATATCATAGGTCGCATTAATACCTCGATTATACGTATAAAATGAAAACAATCACAGTATTTAGACATTTCGTTGAATTCTGTTTTATTATTTTTCGAGTTAAGGAATTATTAATTAATTAAGAAATATTTTCCTTAATAAACTAATTTTCAATTTTAGGAAGCGTAGAAATAGCAATCTGAAATGCACGATTATCGGCAACAGTTTAAAGCTAAAACGAAAATAAAAATCGGTTAATATTTGAACAAAGAAATTCAATCGTTTGAAGGATAATGTGTTTGGTAAATTTTAGACAACTTGATGTATTCAAGAAATTGTTTGACTTGTATTATTGATTAGTGGATTATGATTTGACGGGTAAATAAAAAGCAGTATACGGTTTCTATTATTTTTATTTTTCTTTTTCTAGAATTTAACAGACATAATACTATAGTCATTTTGTATGTAAGTTTTTTTTTTAATATTTCAACCTTTTCATACAATTTTAGTGCAGTACAAGAATGGTATTATTTTGCGGAATAACGTGTAACGACGGAAACTTATTGCTAATTGATATCTCAGCTTATTTGATATGAAGTAATACGTTAATATCTTCCTTTCGGAGAAACGAAACTTTCTTCATAATGCAATTGTGTTTCATTAACTGGAACGAAATAATGTTTTAAAATACGGACGTATGAGCAAATATGTTTACAAATCATTAAATATAAACCATGTTTTACATATTTAAAGTATAATAAACAAGAAGAAATGATGAAATTTTGTCACATATGTATAAAATCACTATACTTATCCACTTGCAATACCTATTTCTCATTTATCTACTAACTTTAAATTCATTACATATTCTATCCAAAGGTACACTGATTTTTTAAAAATACTTAAATTTATAGCATTTTCTCATATTACTTAATACGTGACACACATACATAAATAAACTTAAATCTATTAAGACGTGAACATCAAACACATCATGTTTCTTCAATTTAATTTTACACATATTTTAATTCATCATATATATCAATATATATCATGATATCAATATTACAATCTGATGTTAATAACAACTTAATACCGGTGCAAAGTTAAACTAGATTTAGATTAACGCATATTATATGTTCAAAACTATTAAGTTGAAAGTAAAACCTAATTATAATAACAGACAAATGTGACACGAATGAGATGGACTACTAGTTAATGCAATGAGACGGAAATATTCTTGCAATGCGATTGCCGAGGGTCTTCCGCGACCCTCGTTTGTCCCGGAAGCCACAAAAATAACGAACAGTCGATACAATACGATAGCACCTCGTTACCGGAAGCACTTCGTTCCTCGCGCGCACCAGCGCGATATCGGAAAACTCGCGGTCAGGTGTCCAGGAAAAAGCAGTTGTGTGTCAAACATTCGTAAATCCGTATGATAAATGGAAAATCAAATAAAGGAGAATATCAATGAAACTAAGGAATAGCGCACAAATGGCAAATAACGAAGGAGAGGAAAATACGAAAAAAAATTGATCCTCGATTAGTAATAAAACTGCTATAAAGATGGATGAATGGTCACAAAAAGAAACCCGTCAAGCCCGTTTTCATAGGTAAAAATAAAACGAGTTAGGTTCTATCAACATATGGCATCCATCGACGCTGGTCGGAACCGGAAACAGACGGATAAGATTTCTGCTTTAATATAATGTGCTTCCATTTTTATTATTCGCAAAAAATATATATATCTGTAATTCTTCTCATGCTTCAGGCCGGGGAACATTTTTCGCGAAAGAAATTCGCAGATTTGCTGAGTTTAAATTGATCGGTACCGTTAATATTATAAAATAATTAACAAATCGTTTTGGTACACTTTGCCGGTACATTGATAGCCGAGCTGACGTAAGATACAAATTATAGGCAATGGGGAAGCATGTAATTGATTTATAACATAGACTTGGAAATTTCCGACGGTTTTATTCTTGCTCGTGTTACTTTATTTTGCATAATGTAAAGTTTATCACTATTATTCATTACACTTTAATTAGTGGCAATTTGATTTCATTAAAAGCTGAGGATGGAATTTCATCTAAAATTTACTGTAACAATTAGTATTATATTTATATATGATTATTTAATTACCGCATTCATTATTATATTATTGAATTATCCTTAAAGTGCAGTTAGTATTTTATATCGACTCATACGTGCTACAATTATCCTGTAGTTATTAGAAAGATAGTAGATTCTCGTATTGTATTATGTAATCGAACACTTCATGTCAACGAATTATCGTCCGGATTTTAAGTGCGGTATCTATCATATAATATATGGAGTCTAAATTCATATATCTAAAATGTGTACCATATTTAAACTGCAATTTAACGTCTATTATTTTGAATATTGCATGCTAATTTAATATATAATAATGTTAATCCAACAATACAAATACATAAATTGTGCGCCGTAAAAGTTAAATTATTTTTCAGTACAATTATTTGCTTTTTTACACATTATAAATTGATAAGTTCAATAAATTATCCGCGAAAAGTAAAAATACGTATATTGAATATCTAATTAATGCTCATTAAGAAAACAGTTATTGTAGTAATTTTTAATTTTATACAAATTAGCACAATTTAAAATAAATAAAACGTTAATTATCTTATAAACCAACGATTTGTGTTGAATTATAGGAAATCATTACTATTTTAATTAATCATCGCGTTTAATGCATTCGCAGTTTCATCTCTTTCTACGAACCCATTCAATGGGTCTTATAAATCAGAAAAATTCACAAGAGATACCCACGTAATGCGATCCACATGGTGATAATTAATTGAATTAATCCGGTAAAACTCGCGTAAATCTTCGTCAACACAATTTGCTAGCATTGTTCCATCGGAAACGAACGTCTTGAAATTGCAAAAAAAAAGTGGAATAAAAATGACTAGACGAGATTCGTACCTGTTAGGTGACCCGAGTGGGCTTCGACTCTTTATTTATCAGGACAAGAGAGGATCTTAGTTCGCGCCCTCGAAGGTACGGTTATATGCCTAACGGAATACTCTTCTCCTTTTTCTTTCCATATGTTTATTCTTTTTCTCGCCAATTCAGTATTTTTCTTCTTCGCATACATTTCCATCGTCATTAGAGAAAAATACAAACGTAACAGTAATATGAAAGAAGTAATTAAGATATATTTTTGTAAATTAAATCAAACCACACAAAGAACTACATTTCTAACCGTATAACGTGAATATCTTGCATTTAAATTAATTAGAATGTAAACATCGTGTTTGGAAACAACAGTTTGACTCAAAATATTTATGTTTTCGTCCGACAACAACAAACATGTAAAAACACCAAAACAATATTCATAATATTATGAATAATTAGCCTACTTTTTTTTGTTTACACGATTATATCCATAGACTTTTATCAAAATAATCAAAGATTAATTGAAATTGGTACTTAGGAACGCAATATAGCCTGCAATTTACTACCATTTACGGGTAATTTTTGATACTATCACTATCAAAACGAGTGCATTTCATTCCGAGTTAATGTTTATAAACACACAAAAAGGTTAATGTAAACGTATTCTAATTAATGAATTACATAGTATTTAAATCAACACCAGCTTGGTTGTCCACGTAATCACTGGAATTTCCGGTCATGAAAAATAAAAATAAAATTTGCTCTAAGCATTACGATTTTAACCTATAACGAGCGACGTTATGAAAAACAATTCAATCAAAGTTTCAACGCGTTATTTATTAGTTTCTTCATTATGTTATTTACACTCGGACCAACTGACTAAAATTACGCTATATTAAGAGCGCGCGTTTCTTTGGATGTCATCATTACGTCGTGCATTTCAACACGATGAATTATTCATCGTTTGTAATCGATGTTATGATTATATCAAATTAATATACATTTTACATTCTCCCGAGTAAACATTGACTTAACCGTGATTTAATTTGAACGTGTTTTTTTTTAATTAACAGCATGTTTAAAGTGGAATTTATAACGAGTAATTAAGTGCGATGTTTATGATTGAATGGGAAATTGGCAATTAAATCTTTAGTTGTCACTACCGTTTAAAAAGAATTCGCATACGTTGGAAGAAGGATGGAAGATGGACTGCCAATGTTTCGAAGTTTATATTCCTGCGTTTGATTTATTTCGAATAATTAATTTTTCAATATAGTTTAGCTGCAGTTGTTAATTTTGATGAACCATTTTTTTTGTTTTCCTGCAAATCACGGCATTATCTTTTCAACGGAGTTTCATTAAATGGTCGAATATTTCACTCCATTAGAGAATTATTGATTACCGCCTGGAATCGAGGTTAACTTCTGCGCGCTTATATACTCAAAACGTGCCGTATACAAGCATCAGCCGCTCATTGACATATTAACATGCGTCGCTTTTGCGAATATTTTATTTCCTACCCACGTTTGCAATGTAAAATGCCTTTGATATGTCACTTTTTTAAACGGTCTTTTAAAATATTAATAAACACGTGTTATGATAAACGAGACATTAACTTTAACACTAAAATATGTTTTACAGATTCAGAGAGATATATTACTCTCGAAACAAGTTTCTGGACGGATTTTAGATTTTGATTTTTTTTATTAATTAAATTTACCCACGTATATCATGTTAGCAAAGAGCAATTTGTCATTAAATAACATAGTTTTATTGACGTTTCATTCTACATTTTATTCGTGTTTACAAGTGCGCGTTAAATAATTACAATTAAATTTCTTGTATTACTTTATAATCGCTGATGACTTTGCTTTTAATGGTGTAATTATATATTTTAATTAAAAGTAATAAGTAGTACATTTGGTAAATAATGTGTAATAAAAAGTAATATTGTGATTGGCGTACTATAAAACCGAGATATGAGTTAAATCAAAGGTTATTTTATTTTTATTTGGCATTTATTACGCCCGATTAGCTTTGATATTAAAAAAAATAATTGGAGAACTTTTAGAGCTATTTTTGTATAAGTTTTATATATATTTAACTGGAACTATGTTCATTAATAGGCATGTATGAAGAACAGCATATATATCCTACATCCAGTAATAAACGATGTGGGAAATTTCCGGAAGAGGGTTATTGGTCCGAGGCCAGAATAAGGAGAGGGGGTTACAGAAGGGAATGTTTCGAATAGAAATAGTGTTATCTCAAATAAAGCACAATAAGAAGGGCTTCCCTGAGATCGTAAAGCTTGTTTTTAGTTGCGATAAAATATTATTTTTAGTGTTATTTCTGGCAAAACGGTTTAGATATATTACTGTTGATGTTGTATATATAAACAACAGAAAATAAATAAATATACAATTATATTTATACAAATCGCAAATAAATCTATTAATATATTTTTATCAACTAAGTAATTCAATCTACGAGATAAGAATTCAATAGTATATATTATACACAAAAAGTAAAATAAAAATATTGTATCCAAATGTAATATTTATATATAAAAATAATAAAAGTAAAAATATATATTTTATTTTATAATATGTTAAAATTATTTGCCCAATCAAATTTAGATAATCATATATATAATATTAATTTCTTTAATTTTTTTATGTATAATTAATATGATATATTGAAATATGAATATGATTAATTCTATGACGAATATTAGTTGTATATAAGTTGTATATATATATGATGAATGTGTTTAAAATTAAAAAAAATGTACAAAAGAAAAAATATATTTTTTTATTAATATTTTGAAATTTGAAATCCGTACTAAATGTACTAAAAATAAAGTATTCTGCAATACGTCTTACAAACATAATCTAAAGGTTGAAAAATACCATACAAGATATACTAATAAATAAAGTAAAACTGATTAGTATAGTTTCAATACTGAAATAATAATAAACTACTTTTGTTAGAAAATATTAGTTATATTCCTTAAATTAAAATATATTTTCTAAATGTAATCCTGTTACATTTTACATTGTTATCCTGTTATATTTTATTCTTCAATTATTAGTATCTTGAGTTTTATATATTTTAATCGGAGACATTTTACTAAATTTCAAGAATATTTGTACCCATGTAGAAAAATCTGTGGTCTGCCAATGCTAAACGACCGGCCCAAGCTTGGCTCAACCTTGGATGCCAATCTTGGTAAACCGTTGGAATGAAACGCCAATTACCTCTGGCCCAACGTTGGCAGCAGACCGTACATCGTGTAACTCAATATCATTAAAATGTACTTGTGATTAGTTCGCGCTTGTGGTTAGAGTGGCAAAGACGGAAACTATACATTAAGGAGGTTAAGCAACATTGGCGACGGCTGTTACCCGGATGGGTGACCGTATGAAAGTTCATAGAAGTTGTTTTATAATGATGAAAATGTTTTCAGATATTATAATATATGCAAAATTTAATAATTATTTATTTTTTTTGTTTAAATTAATTTTTTTTAAAATCAAGCTTGGGCCAAGCATGGCCCAAGCTTATGCCAACGGTCGGCTACCAATGTTGGGCCAGAGGTAATTGGCGTTTCATCCCGACGATGGGCCATCATTGGCAACTAACGATCGGCCAACCGTCGACAGTGTTGGGCCAAGCTTGTGTTTTTTTTTTCATGGGTAGTGTTCTATTTTTAACTTATACTTAAAAATTAGTAAGTATTGCACATATTTTAGTCAAAATTGCTGAAGTTTTAGTAAAATTTACTAACATTTTAGTAAAAATTGCTGAAGTTTTATGTTTTATTTCAAAATACAACACTTCTATCACACAATTGATATTTTATGAGTAATTTTTAATACAGTTTTTCTTTCCGTGTAGTAATTTTATAAATATTTAGTTCCAAATCCCTGTGTATAGTCCCAAATACCATAATGCATAGTTCTTTTTAATATAATATTTTTCTCCGTGTATAGTTTTATAATTAAATACTATTATATTTGTATAGATAGACGTAGGATGAAGTATTTAAGAATAAACGTATTACTCTATAATACTATATAGATTACTATATAATATAGTAATTTTTCGTAGGATGTTCGCAATATTGAATTTAAATAAGGTAAAATATTTATTTTTAAATACTCCATAAACCCTACGTGTACTAGTATATATAGTAATTTTGAATAAAGCGTTCTTTCCGTGTATCAGCATATAAAAGTTTCTTTCGTCGTTCACATATTTGAACCAATCACACTTTGATTGGTGATACAAATTGGTATGCATTTTTTGATTAGTGCAAATTTAAAATTCATCTCGCAAACGATAACAAAATAAACGTAGTATGTATATCAAGCTATATTATGCATTAACATGTACCAAATTCTTTATAAATACGTGCAATTTGAACTTCGCAAAATGATTAAATAAAACGCTATAACCGAGCGCAATAACCAATCTTAATATGACTAAAACACATTTTATATTTGCGCAAAATAGACGTTACATACGATTGTTTATCCAACGGAAACTTTAATTCTTAACGCGTCAAAACTAAAGACTTTAATTTAATTAATTCGCGTCCGTAATAATAAAGCATACGTTCATTTAATTAAATGCGTAATTCTCGAACTCCAAGGAATCCGAAGGAAAATTGGAGCTGAAATTTCCGCGCGACTTTATTTTCGCTCTAGTGAAACACACTCGTGTTTCTGGCTTAAAACGAGCATCTCCAGCTCCCGCTGAAAATATCATCCGAAGAACTTCATTCGCATTCCAGGCGTGATTCTACCAACCGTGGATGAGATTTTCGCAGTTACGACGTTTTCGTATCGGGCATACTTTAAAGTATCATCGCGAAACGACCCCGCACTCGCGTTTCTGTCATTTACAAAGAGCGATAAAGATCAATAAAGATGCGCGTACTGTTTTTTCTTTGCATACACATATTTGTTATTGGTTCGCGTTGTATTTATGCGACGGATTTGAATGGAAAAAAATGCTCAAAGGGAAGCGACAGAGTTTACTGTCTTTGGCGATACATGACATGAGTAACAGTGGAATACATTATTTGTTGTATAAATTTTTTACAAAGTCAAGTGACAAATGTAATTTAAATATTACTGTAAAATAATCGAACTTGTAGACTTATATGCTACATTAAAAATATATAATTTTTTTTGGTTTGTTTCATCTGTTTTATAATAAATTTTCAATTATATTTTTCTCTGTGTTTAGTTGGAAAGAGCAACCAAAATAATCAATAAATATTATAGTTATATACAATATATATATATATATGTATAAAGCAGTAACGTATTTACACTGCTAAAAACATACAGTACAGGTGTCTTATTTAAGACACAAAGACACTTAAATGTAACTTTTTTAAGACACTTTTTTTAGCAGTGTAGATTGTCTGAATAATTGAAGAAAAATCGGCATCATTATATGATTAGGTTAATTTTTACTTCGAATGTGCTTTCTGCTACTTAACAATGTACACAAAATAAAAAATTGCAACACGTAACACAAATTTATTTTTTAAATATGTCATCATTTTTCGAACGCTGTCTCTATTCGCTCATATTGAATATGTTCTAGGTAAAAAGAATTTAAATTACAACGATTTATCTCTGGAATGTGGTCGATTTTTCAATATATTTTATGATCGTCGTCGAGAAGATGTTAGATATTTTCATTTTACTGTAATTATGTGTACGC